>SJYV01005777.1:233360-249385 GCA_006410875.1 Neotragus pygmaeus | reverse complement strand
GATGAGATGGCTGGATGGCATCACCAACTCAATGGACATGAGTTTGAGTGAACCCTGGGAGTTGGTGATAGACAGGGAGGCCTGGCGTGCTGCGGTTCATGGGGTCACAAAGAGTCAGACACAACTGAGTGACTGAACTGAAAAACATATTTTGAAATATTGAGAGTCTGTTTTGCTTGGAGAGATTTAATCATAATATTGAGGTACCTGATCCATGCTGGGTGGCAATAACCCCATTCCTCCACCCATTCCTTCATGCAAAATGCATTCTTTCATTCATATGCAGGTATTCAAGTACCTGCTGAGATTTAGAAGCTGAATTCCACTCCAAAATAATCTCACCCTCCTCCTTAAATCATCTTCTTCTCTGATGTTGACCATCTCTGAAATAGCAACCCTGTCAATCACTCTCTCCTTTCCTCTCTAAGCACCCCTTCCCAACACCATGACAAGCATCCTTGAAAACCTAAGTACTGGTTAAACTGCTGACCCCTCAATCAGAGATTCTCTGATTTTTCTTTGAATCCCTCATACAAAGAAGATGCATGGTCAGAGTAGATGTTTAATAAAAATGGAAGAGATGAATGAAAGTAGGAATGAATGAATGGTTCATCCTCTAATGTCTCTTATATTCACATTCTATTTCTATCCCTGAGATCATAATTCAGGTGTGTAATCTCTTCAAGCCGACCACTGAAGTCACCTAACGGACAGGGTCTCCATTTCTATTTCCTCTCCATGACCATCCATTCCTGGCTCCCCTTCAAGCGTGTTTCTCAACTCAGTATGTCTCAGGAAGCCTTCAGAGCCAACTCCATTTGGCTCCAATTTATCTTTTCAGCCCCACCTCCTGCTACATCCCATTAAATTCCTGCTTTATCCAGTCCAGATGACAAAAATGGCTTTGCCAGTGTTTGAATCTCTGTCTCTAGAATATTTCTGCCTGTGCATCCATGGCCACTCCATCTCATCCAACTGACTTTGAAGGCTTATTTATACAGACTTAATAATTAGTAGTTTACTCTGTCCCCTCGAGGTAAATTTTACTTCACATTCTTTATCTTTCAGATATTTGTGACCAAATTTTATCTTCCACTACTAAATCATTATCTCATGATGGTGAGAATGTATGTCTCATTTATGCTTTCCCCACAGAAAATGCCTTATACATTTTAGGTACCCAATAAACAATTCTCACTGAGTTGAACACAGAAATGCAATATAGTTCTTACTATTGAAAGAATAAGGGAGAATATACATGAAAGAACACAGTATAGTGAAAGCCATCAACCTTGGGCCCTGGAGATATTTTCCTACTAACAAGAAAATGCAGATTTATACCACATACTATTAATATGCCCAACACAGAGAATATAGGATCCTCCGTAGTCTAATACCTCCAACCTGATCACGGTATTAGCAGTAAAAAGTTAAACACATATTATTGAGCATTTTCAATTGCTAGTGGACTTAAAGATCTCTTCTAAATCCCTCATATCAAACATGAAGATGCTGAAGGAAGTCGAAGGAGGTTGATAATGTCCTTGTACATTTATTTTGTGCCAGATGCTATGCTAAATGCTTTATATGCAATTTAACTTGAATCCTTACCACCTCATGAAGTGAGGACAGTTAATAGTCCACATTCCATAGGTTGGAATGAGGTTTGCAGAGGTTCATAACTTGCCCAATTTATGTAAAGCAAGGAGCGGCAGAATCAGGGTTGCAATACACATTGTCTAACTTACACATATTCTTTATTATGTGGGTAATGCAATGCTTCCAAGATCTTTCCATGAGTTACAGGTAGGTATGAGATGACAGTTCCAAACTCCCAACATCTGTTTCCTGTCTCCTTCATTTATCACTTTCATTGGTATTTGCCTAGTAAATTTCACAGGTTTTAAGTGCTTAGGAAATGCAAATTAAAATCAAATAAACTTGTTTCATGCCCCTGCGTGGTAGGGGATATTCTTTATTTTTTGTAAGCTTTTGTCTTCTGTGCTTTTCTCTGTTTGAAATTTTCTATAATTGGAATTGACATTTACATACTTCGTTGTGCTCAATCTCTCAGTCGAGTCCAACTCTTTATGACCCCACGGGTTGTAGCCCACCAGGCTCCTCTGTGCTTGGGATTTTTCAGGCAAGAATACTGAAATGGGTTGCCTTTTCCTTCTCTGTGGAATCTTCCCAACCCAGTGATCAAACCTGCATCTCCTGCATTGGCAGGCAGATTCTGTACCAGTGAGCCCAATATACACAATACTATATATAGAATAGATAACTAATAAGAATCTGCTATACAGTACAGGGAATTCTACTCAATACTCTGTAGTGGCCTATATGGAAAGGAAAAAAAGTCTTAAAAAAAAAAAAGAAGAGTGGATATATGCGTGCATGTGTGTGTATATATACATATAACTGATCCTCTTTTCTGTACACCTGAAACACAGCATTGTAAATCAACTACACTACAATAAAATTTTTTTAAGGCATAAATTTTAAAGCTGATAGTTTATAATAACTATAAATGGAATAGAACCTTTAAAATTTGTGAATCACTGTATTGTACACCTGTAACTTACATAATATTATACATCACCCATACTTCAATTAAAAACAAAGAAAATTTTAATGAAAAAGCCTATGGCCAAAAATAAAAACAAAATAAAGTAGGATTTATTATTCTTTAACACTAGAGAACCTTTCTCTAGGGAAGGACTGTATCAAAAGCTCCTTGGTAGGCTTTATCAGAAATAATCCTTTTTAAGATAATTTTCTACCAAGCCTCATCAAGGAACAGAATTTTAAATTTAGATAATGAACTGGGAGAAAAGTGTATCAGAAGATGAGGAAAGATCAGTATATATTTGAGACGGAGGGAGTGGATTGCTACTATTTTATTCCCTTCACAGGCAGAGGCTGCCCTCTGCTGGAAGAAATAAGCCTTTACACCCCCTTATCTGATTCAACTGCAGAATTCTTGTTATCAGATGTGCTGCAAAAAAGGTTGTGAGATACTAGGTGTAAAGTTTACACTCATCATGAGAAAACTTTATTGCTATGGATCTGAAAGGCAGAATATGAGCTTCAGATTGGTGGATTTAGTCAACGAGATGATTTACATATACATCTTAAAAACCACACTTTTACTTTACAATGACCAAATCTTATTTAATGGAATGCCAGAGCCACTAGCCAAAGCACTTCTTTTACTCTCCTGTTGGAAGGAAGTACCAAGTTCCCACCACAGGATAATGGTCCAGGTTAAATTACATAAACAAAGCACCCAAACACAAAGCCAGGCACATAGTAATCATTCAGCAAATACAAATTTTCCTTATTATCTTTATCTCCATCACAGTCATATCAAGGGCAGTGTATTAGTTTGCTAGCATGCCATAACAAAATACTCAGACTGGGTCACTTAAACAGCAGACACAGTTTTGGAGGCTACAAGCCCCAAATCAAGGCGCCACTGGGGTTGGTTTCTGGAGAAACATCTCCACGTGACTTGCAGACGGGCCACCTTCTCACTGTGTCTTCACGTGGCCTTTCCTCTGTGCATGTGTGAGTTAAGTGAGCTTTGGTATCTCTTCTTTGTGTAATGATGTCAGTCCCACTGTGTTAAGTTCCACTCTTACAACCTCACTTAACCTTAATTATCTCTGTAAACTGCCTCCCTCCAGATAGTCATGTTGAAGCTTGGGGCTTCAACATATGAACTTTGTTATTTAGTTGCTAAGTCATGTCCGACTCTTTGTGACCATATGGACTGCATCACGCCAGGCTTCCCTGTCCTTTACCATCTCCCGGAGTTTGCTCAGACTCATGTCCATTGAGTCGGTGATGCCATCCAACCATCTCATCCTCTGTCACCCACTTCTCCTCCTGTCCCCAATCCCTCCCAGCATCGGGTCTTTTCCAGTGTCAGCTTTTCCCATCAGGTGGCCAAAGGACTGGAGTTTCAGCTTCAACATCAGTCTTTCCAATGAATATTCAGGGTTGATTTCCTTTAGGATGGACTGATTGGATTTCCTCGATGCCCAAGGGACTCTCAAGAGTCTTCTCCAGCACCACAGTTCAAAAACATCAATTCTTCGGTGCTCAGCCTCCTTTATGGTCCAACTCTCACATCCACACGATTACTGGAAAAAAACCACAGCTTTGACTATATGGACCTTTGTTGACAAAGTGATATGAATTTTAGGAGAACACAATTCAGTCCACAGCAAGGAAGAAAATAAAAACATTACGTGGGTACATCTTGGAATGTACAGACAGGCTGGTTGCCTGCCCTTCTGACATTCATCATTTAGATCTACAACTAAGTAGAATGAGCACTCAGGCATGATAAAATAACCCCAAATTCCCTTGCCCAGTTCCCTGGACCTTCTAGCATGGAATTCACAGGCTAGCCTCCCACATTTCAAGATTTTCAATGAGGGCTAAAACAAGTTATATTTAATACAAAAAGGAATCGAATAAATCTTAATTTAAGCTGAAGATTCAACAAGAAAAATCCAGTCCTCAAACCCGTCTGACTAATGGGAGTTTTTTATTTTTCTGTGGTTTCCTCTCGCATCTTAAAGCCAGAATGGATTCTAGTGCTGACTGACTACAGAGCAGTCAGCCTGACCTTGTGTTGGACTCACCAACACTCCAAGAGAACTGAAGCAACTCTTGGTTCTGAGAGGGACCTGCTTTACTTTGTACTGGAAATAAATGTTACCTTGTGTCCATAGAAGAATTTTTTGACCTCCCAAGTTGCTATTTCATTCGCAAGTCCTTTAAGATCCAAGGCACTATTTGGCATAAGGTAGTAACTACAACGGGAGAAGGCAATGGCAACCCACTCCAGTACTTTTGCCTGGAAAATTCCATGGGCGGAGGAGCCTGGTAGGCTGCAGTCCATGGGGTCGCAAAGAGCTGGACACAACTGAAGCGACTTAGCAGCAGCAGTAACTATAGCAGAAACACTGAACATGCTAAGATCTTTGTGGATTTAGTTTTTAAAATTTTTAAATTTGGGCCAGAACATCAACTTTCACTGGGCCCACCACCACATTTATTTTCAAAGAATAGCTCAGGAAAATGGAACAAAACATCAACAACATTTCTATTTTGCTTGCAGAGATTTTAATTTTTCCTGTGCTTTGGAGGTAAGAAATCAATTAGGAAAAAAGAAGAAATTAATACAAAGAAGACAGTGAAGCTCTTTGTTTGGAACAATGGGTTATCTGGCCTCCTCCTTCCCTTACTATGGAAAATATTTCAACCTTTGACAAGTAAGTAGTCAAATCTTATTGCCATAGAGTGCTTTCCTTTTGGAAAATAAAAATCCTCGTAGTTTTAAAAATCTTCTTTGTTCCCCAATTATTCCCATCAGTTTTTTAAAAATTAATTAAACTGGAGGCTAGTTAACTTTACAGTATTGTCATGGTTTTTGCCATATATTGACATGAATCAGCCACGGGTGTAGATGTGTCCCCACTTCCCAACCCCCCCTCGCACCTCCCTCCCCAGCCCATCCCTCAGGGTTGTCCCAGTGCACTGGCTTTGAGTGCCCTGTTTCATGCATCAAACTTGGACTGGTGATCTGTTTCACATATGGCAATATACATGTTTCAATGACATTCTCTCAAATCACCCAACCCTCTCCTTCTCCCACAGAATCCAAAAGTCTGTTCTTTATGTCTGTGTCTCTTTTACTGTCTTGCATATAGGGTCATTGTTACCATCTTTGTAAATTCCATATATATGCGTTAATGTACTGTATTGATGTTTTTCTGACTTACTTCATCTGTATAATAGGCTCCAGTTTCATCCACCTCATTAGAACTGACTCAAATGTGTTCTTTTTAATAGCTGAGTAATATTCTGTTGTGTATATATGTACTACTACCTTCTTATCTGTTCATCTGCTGATGGACATCTAAGGCTGCTTCCATGACCTAGCTATTGTAAACAGTGCTGCAATGAACACTGGGGTACATGTGTCCCTTTCAATTCTGGTTTTCTTGGTGTGTATGCCCAGCAGTGGGATTGCTGGGTCATGTGGCAGTTCTATTTCCAGTTTTTTAAGGAATCTCCACACTGTTCTCCATAGTGGCTGTACTAGTTTGCATTCCCACCAAGAGAGCAAGAGGTTTCCCTTTTCTCCACACCTTCTCCAGCATTTATTGTTTGTAGACTTTTTGATAGCAGCCATTCTGACCAGCATGAGATGGTACCTCATTGTGATTTGCATTTCTCTGATAATGAATGATGTTGAGCATCTTTTCCTGTGTTTGTTAGCCATCTGTATGTCTTCTTTGGAGAAATGTCTGTTTAGTTCTTTGGCCCATTTTTTAATTGGGTCCTTTATTTTTCTGGTATTGAGCTGCATGAGCTACTTGTATATTTTGAAGATTAATTCTTTGTCAGTTGCTTCATTTGCTATTATTTTCTCTCATTCTGAAGGCTGTCTTTTCATGGTTTTTGAGGGATAGCAGATACTTTAGTGGGCTTCCCAGGTGGCACTAGTGGTAAAGAACCTGCCTGCCAATGCAGGAGATGTAAGAGACGTGGGTTCGAATTCCTGGGTCAGGGAGATCCCCTGGAAAAGGAAATGGCTACCCACTCCAGTATTCTTGCCTGGAGAATACCATGGACAGAGGAGCCTGGCGGGCTACAGTCCACAGGGTTGCAAAGAGTCAGACACGACTAAAGCGACTTACACAGACTTCAGTAACTTCGTTTTTTCAGCAATCTGGAGGGACTCGCTAGTAATGAGACTTCTCAGCCAGGAAGCCAGACTCTTGAAGAACCAGCCTCAGACTCCCTTTTCAGACACCCTTGTCCTCCTCACCTTCTCCTCCCTCCCACCTCCCACTGGTCCCTAAAATGCTGTTGTCATTACTCTCTTCAATCTCCATGCCTTCACATGAGTTGTTGCTTTTGTCTAAAACTCTTC
This sequence comes from Neotragus pygmaeus, assembly GCA_006410875.1. Taxonomy (NCBI): domain Eukaryota; kingdom Metazoa; phylum Chordata; class Mammalia; order Artiodactyla; family Bovidae; genus Neotragus; species Neotragus pygmaeus. The sequence continues at coordinate 242,430 of SJYV01005777.1, read as the reverse complement.
AACCTCCCTCTTGTTTGCCTATCAAACTTGTAGCAATTTTACAGTTTTAGATTAAATCATCTGATCCTTTGGAACAGCTTCATGTTCATCCTTCACTACAGAATTCACTTTCATAGAACATATTTTGGGGACATCACTTCTAATAATGAATGATAATTGTTTCTTTACATAGTAACAGCTAGAATTTTTTTAGTAAACAATATGGTAAGAACACAGTGGTACGTTTTATGTGTATTATTTCTACTCCTTTTATTAAATTGAACAGATGCAGAAACTGAGGCTTAGAGGCATTAAGTGATTTGCCTGAGATGCCATGGGTGTGTGGAGCTCAGATGTGAACCTATTTCCTTTCAGTTCACAAGCCATGTGATTTGTAACTAACTTACACTGCATTCTACCGACCGTCTCCCAAGACGATCAGTTCCTTTATGTCAGGGTCACACTGAATTCCCTTTGGCAGTCTTAATGTAAAGCACAGTATGTTTTATCTAAGTGTTGTGTTAGAATGTAGGCTGAATGAATAAGTGGAAATTAATGAAGCACTGCAAAAGCTTTCTGAAATAAGCATTATATAGTAAGAGCTCTACTTTCGAAGGTTGAGAAAGGAGGTTCTCCAAGGAGGTCCACAAGAACTACTCCTGTTCCAATCCCATATCTCTTCTCCCATCCTCTTCCCTGACTGTACCCTGTTCACTGCACTTCAGTCTTTGTTATTGTCCAGTCGCTCGGCTGTGTCTGACTCTATGTGACCCCATGGACTGCAGCACGCCAGGCCTCCCTGTCTATCATCAACTCCCAGAGCTTGCTCAAACTCATGTCCATTAAGTCAGTGATACCATACAACCATCTCATCCTCTGTCATCCCCTTCTCCTCCTGACTTCAATCTCTCCCAGCATCAGTCTTTTCTAATGAGTCAGCTCTTTGTATCAGGTGACCAAAAGATTGGAGCTCCAACTTCAGCATCAGTCCTTCCAATGAATATTCAGGATTGATCTCCTTTAGGATGGACTAGTTTGATCTCCTTGCAGTCCAAGGGACTCTCAAGAGTCTTCTCCAACATCACAGTTCAAAAGCATCAATTCTTCAGCACTCAGCACTTCAGTCTAGCAGAGCTGATTAATGCCTACCTCCTCAGAACTGCCAGTGCGGCTGCCCAAGTTGCACTTACTATTCCACCCCTCTTTCACCTTCCTCACCAAGCCCCTTCTCATTTTCACATGTATAACCTGTGAAATCTAAACTCCCTGCCAATAACACTACTCTGGACTAATCAGACAAGGAGTAAAGTAAGAATACTAAGCTGTAAAAGATCAACCCATGGGGCAGCAGTGAGGAGTGGTCAGAGGTGAAGGCTCCAGAGTCAGACACACTTGAGTTTATTTAATGGTGCTGCCACTTTTTTGTTGCATCGTTTTGGAAAAGTAGCTAAAGGTCTCTACATGTTATGGAACCATTGATCGAAACCGCCTGCCTTGTCCAGGTACAACAATAACCAAATGCATGAGTTGTTTCACAACACAAGGTCCCAATGAGGAACATGTTGCTGATACCAAAAACTAACTGGGAGTATTTGGGAGGGGCCAAAAAGAAGGAGACTCCAGCTCATAATAGTCCTGCCCAATAACTCTCACACTAGAATCTATCTTGGAGAGAGACAAATGCACCACCAGGAAGGACCCTGAGTCAGACCAAATATGGGTGCAAGCAAGATGACTGGACAGAGACAATCTGGAAAGCTAACCATACTACCATAAACCCTGAGACTGCAAGTCACCTAGCAAAGCAGATCTCCTGGATTCCCTTACCCTGCTGCCTCTTTCCCATAAAGTCGTCTGCTTTGTCGGTACGTGTGTCTCCTCACAACTCATTTCCAAGTGTTAGATAAGAGCCCACTCTTGGGCACAGAAAGGGTTCTGTCTTCCAGCAACATACAGGACAATTTTTTTAATCTACCCATCTCCTAGGGTAATTATGAGAATTCATGCCTCTAAAGCTTAGGATTTTGTACAATATAAACACTCAAGGAATGTTAGCTGATATTATTAATAAAAGAGAAAACTGTAACCTTTTGTAGATGAGTGGTCTTGCCAAGGGCTTCTCTGGTGACTCAGCAGTAAAAAAAAACCTGTCTGCCAATGCAAAAGGCCCAGGTTCGATCTCAGAGTCAGGAAGATCCTGTGGAGAAGGAAATGGCAACCCACTCCAGTATTCTGGGAAATTCCATGGACAGAGGACCCTGGTGAGCTACAGTCCATGAGGTCACAAACAGCCAGACATGATTGAGGAAGCATGAGTGTGGTCTTACAGAAAGAAAAGGAAACCTCTCTCCAGATTTTGAGGCCCAACTTTCAGTGACCTGATGAAAAAAAGTAACTCCTGGCCTATGTACATGGATGCAAAGACTTGTTGTCTATGAGTCCTTCCTAGAAAGCACATTGAAATTTGGGATCAGAAAGCGAAGGCTATAGTCCTCCATCTAGTAAAACAGGTAACAACTCCACACCCTGTGATTTTTGGCAGAGATTGATTCAAGGGCAACAGTTCAGGAAAAACAGGCTATTTCCTGTTTTATGGAAATGGCTCATAAACACATGGGCTATACTCTTTGAACTCAAGTACGTCAGGCCTCCAGTGACTCNCAAGTCAAGCAAAGAGGCCCCCAAAGAAACCAGCCCTGCCACCACTTTGAGCTTGAACTTCTCGCTTCCAGCACCAGAGGGAATAAATTCCTATTGTTGAAGACTCATTTTAATGCGTTCATTTTACATGACCAGTTTTACCTATTCTTAGTTTTACCTACTTTTAATCGAAACAAAGTGCAAAAATCTATATTATCATTTTTTAATGCTTCTGTTTTTATCCACAATATTATTTGGCTGGAGTGAAGAACCAAAATGGACTTCTCTAGTGGCTCAGATGGTAAAGAATCTGCCTGCAATGCGGGAGACCTGGGTTCAATCCCTGGGTTGGGAAGATTCCCTAGAGGAGGGCATGACAACCCACTCCGGTATTCTTGCCTGGAGAATTCACATGGACAGAGGAGCCTGGCGGGCTACAGTCCATGGGGTCACAAAGAGTCAGACACGACTGAGCAACTAAGAACCCAAATGGACAGAGTGAATAGAACTCTGTACTGCACTAGAGTGCGTGTTTTCCTCTTAAAGCACAAACACAGAATTCATACCTGTGGATGCAGGTTTTCCATGAGAAGGAGCAGAATGATTCTAGTATTTTCATAAAGATGTAGCAAGTGAACCTACCACTAGCTACTTGTTCTTAAAGACAAGGCCCAGGTCTAACAGGTATAAAGTGGCCATAATAATCCCCATTTATTTCTCACAGAATTGTTGGAAGTTCAAATGAACTGATCATCACTGGTCCTTCCTTGAATAACTCCTGCTCCAAAAATCCTCTAGGAACTGTAACACAGCTAACAAATACGACCAAATGATGAGGCAANCCCCATTTATTTCTCACAGAATTGTTGGAAGTTCAAATGAACTGATCATCACTGGTCCTTCCTTGAATAACTCCTGCTCCAAAAATCCTCTAGGAACTGTAACACAGCTAACAAATACGACCAAATGATGAGGCAAGTTATACATCTGTGTCTCATTCATAGACAAAGTATACAATCCTCCTGCAATGCAGGAGACCCCAGTTTGATTCCTGGTTCGGGAAAATCTGCTGAAGAAGGGATAGGCTACCCACTCCAGTATTCTTGGGTTTCCCTTGTGGCTCCGCTGGTAAAGAATCCTCCTGCAATGCAACCTGGATTCGATCCCTGGGTTGGGAAGATCCCCTGGAGAGGGTAAAGGCTACCCACTCCACTATTCTGACCTGGAGAATTCCGTGGACTGTATAGTTCATGGGGTCGTAAAAAGCTAGACATGACTGAACCACTTTCACTTCACTTCACATAAACTAAGTCGTTGTGGGTAGCTTCCTAAAGCAGTTTTCTAGAAGGGCTCTGATAGCAAGAGTGTCCTTGAAAAATTACTACAGAGGATCTGAGACTCCCCAGATGGCCCATAGGTGAAAGAAATACTGTCTTGTGGGTGCTCCTAACAGTTGACACACGTGCATAGCCCAGTTTGTAAGCCTCTTTGGATCCCCTCAGCATGGCTAGGTCTCCAGAAAGACCCCTGCCACCAGCAGCTTTCTTGACGGTTGCAGAGGCAGAAGATACACTTCCAGGGAAGTAAATTTTGTTGCACTCCATAGCTGTCTTTTAGAAATGAATGATGGCTTATGGTGAACGATGTCGGATTCGTGGTCTCCAAAGAAGATTAAGCTTCAGGACCAGAGACCAGACTTGACCACTCAGGGCTCTTGTGTGGCAGAAGTTTTATTGCAGTGAAAGGGGATAGAGAAAGCTTCTTACATAGACATCAGAAGGGGGTGGAGAGTGCCCGCGTCACTAGTGTTAGCTAGTGTTAGCAAGGGAGTTATGTACTTTTAAAATTCAGTTCAGTCACTCAGTCGTGTCCAACTCCTTGCAACCCCATGGACTGCAGCACGTGAGGCCTCCCTGTCCATCACCAACTGCCAGAGTTTACTCAAACTTATCTCCACTGAGTAGGTGATGACATCCAAGTATCTCATCCTCTGTCATCCCCTTCTCCTCCTGCCCCCAGTCGTTCCCAGCATCAGGGTCTTTCCAAATGAGTCAGTTCTTTGCATCAGGTGGCCCAAGTATTGGAGTTTCAGCTTCAACATCAGTCCTTCCAACGAACACCCAGGACTGATCTCCTTTAGGATAGACTGGTTGGATCTCCTTGCAGTCCAAGGGGCTCTCAAGAGTCTTCTCCAACACCACACTTCGAAAGCATCAATTCTTCAGTGCTCAGCTTTCTTTATAGTCCAGCTCTCACATCCATACATGGCTACTGGAAAAACCATAGTCTTGACTGGACAGACCTTTGTTGGCAAAGTAATGTCTCTGCTTTTTAATATGCTGCCTAGGTTGATCATTCTTCCAAGGAGCAAGTGTCTTTTAATTTCATCGCTGCAGGCACCATCTGCAGTGATTTTGGAGCCCCCCAAAATAAAATCTGTCACTGTTTCCACCGTTTCCCCATCTATTTGACATGAAGTGATGGGACCAGATGCCATGATCTTAGTTTTCTGAATGTAGCTTTTAAAATTAGTTATTATAGTAAATCAAAAGAATGTCTCAAGGCTATAAAGATCATACTAGACCCACTCCCATAATTTATATTTTAAGATAACAGGATTAGCCAGAAGATTTTCAGGAAGGAGAAACTGTCCTCAAGCAGGACTGTTGTTATATAATCCTTAATACATAGTTTAAACTGAGTTGTTTGTTGTTTAATCATCAGTTCCAGGCTTAAAGAAAAAGAAAAGAAAAATGTTATGTAACTAAGCCTAGGGAATGTAGAGAGAGAGAGAGAAAAAAAAAGATGTTTGTTTTTTACTCCTTCTTGAGAATTCCAGACCCCAATCTCCACTTTGAGAGCCTCAGACACCTTTCTCCTCCTTAGGGACCCAGGACTTCTTATCAATCTGCCTAGGAACTGACTCTCTCAGAAAGGACCACTTACGAAAAGAACTGAGGGCAGGGGCGGGTCATCAAGGCGGGGCTGTGTGAAAGGAGAAGTTCAGGGCTTGATCACATGTGGTGCCCAGGCAGGAGTAAGGGAGGAGAGCCCAGGTGGGGCCAACCTCCAGGAAAGGGAGATGGAGCAGGCAGGAAATCCCTTCCCCCAACCCTCCGTCAGCAGCCTTAGGAGACCCAGTGGCTCCCTGAGTCCCCTCTGAGGACGTCCTGCTCATCCCCAAACTGTCACCAGCTTAGCTTTTCACTACATAGGTTTCATCTTCCTCCTTTCCTGCCTCGCTCCCATTTCCTCCCACTTACTCGCTTCTTTGATCCCAGATTCCCCACATTAGGTGTTAGCTCCAATGCTTTTGCTTCTGGCTCTGTCCTCTAGGGAATCCAGGATAAGACAGAGTGCTTTTGTTGTTTTAAAATGTTAAGCAGGATGCTTGGGGCTGGTGCACGGGGATGATTCAGAGAGACCTTGTAGGGTGGGAGGTGGGAGGGAGATTCAGGATTGGGAGCTCGTGTACACCTGTGGTGGATTCATGTCGATGTATGGCAAAGCCAATAGAGTATTGTAAAGTAAAATAAAGTAAAAAATAAAAATAAAATAAAATGTTAAGCCTTCTAGAAGGCGTGTAACCTCGGTCTTTGTATTATTCACCACCGGAGACCTAAAATACTTGAGGGTGAAAGGCAGAAAGTATGTATGGATATGAGAGTTGGACTATAAAGAAAGCTGAGCAATGAAGAATTGATGCTTTTGAACTGTGGCGTTGGAGAAGACTCTTGAGAGTCCCTTGGACTGCAAGGAGATCCAACCAGTCCATCCTAAAGGAGATCAGTCCTGGGTGTTCATTGGAAGGACTGATGTTGAAGCTGAAACTCCAATACTTTGGCCACCTAATGCGAAGAGCTGACTCATTTGAAAGTATCTTGACGCTGGGAAAGATTGAGGGCAGGAGGAGAAGGGGACAACAGAGGATGAGATGGTTGGATGGCATCACCGACTCAATGGACATGAGTTTGGGTGGACTCCGGGAGTTGGTGATGGACAGGGAGGCCTGGCATGCTGCGGTTCATGGGGTTGCAAGGAGTTGGACACGACTGAGCGACTGAACTGACTGAACTGAACTGAACCTCACATCAGGGTTAATATATGTAGGTTAAGGTTTGCTGCAACTTGCAAATTGGTCACTAGATGGCGCGCTGAACACATCTTTTCATGACTGGGCCAGTTGTATGGTGCTCAAAAACTTGACTTAAAAAAATATATATATTTAATTTATTTTAATTGGGGGATAATTACTTTACATGATTGTGATGGTTTTTGCCATACGTCGACATGAACCAGTCACGGGTATACACGTGTCACCCCGTCCTGAACCCCTCTCCCACTCCCTCCCCACCCTATCATCTGGGTTGTCCCAGAGCACTGGGTCCCAGTGCCCTGTTTGAAGCATCGAATTTGCACTGATTATATACTTTACTTTCTAAATTCAATTATTTTTTCTGATTGAATCCTGTGATAAGAGTTTGAGCTGCAGAGAGTTCCCAGAATAGCAGAAACAATGATTATGGAAGAAAATAATATAGTGTGGAAATATCTATTGACAGATGTATTTACTGCCCTTGAAGATGAGTTTAAAAGGACTAATTTTCTTATACTTGATAAAAACTACTACTTTTTAAAAAGAAAAATCCTTTTTGAGATGAAATTCACAAGACATATTTTAAAGTGAATAATGACATTTAGTACACTGACAATTTGTGCAACTACCATGTACATCTAGTTCCAAAACATTTCCATCATTACAAACTAAAACTCTTTTAAGCAGGCTGTCCCCATACCCCCTCACTCCAGCCCCTGGCAACCAACCAATCTGCAGTTTATCCTGATGGACTGATTTATCTGTTTCATACAAATTTTGTACAAATTAAGTCATATAATATGTGATCTTTAGTGCCTGATTTCTTTGGAAATCATACTGTTGTCAAAGTTCATCCACCTTGTGGTATTTATTCATTTTTATGACTGAGTAATACTCTATTGTATGAAGATACCACAATTTATTTATTTAGAATATTTGGGCTATGTCCAACCACTGCTCTGAACTGTGCTGTTTTAAACATTCATGTGCATATATTTGTTTGAGTAATTATTTTTAATCCTAAGAGTGGAATTTGTGGGTTATATGGTAATTCTATGCTTAACTTTTTAAAGAACTCTCAAGCTGTTTTTCACACCAGCTAATATTTCTACCACCAACATTGTCGGAGGATTACAATTTTTTCACATCCTCACCAATGTCCTTTTTTGTTACTAGAATAATCATCCTAGTGGGTGTGAAGCAGTCCTTCATTGTGGTTTTGATTTAAATTTCACTAATGACTAATGATGGTAAGCATCTTTTAATGTGTTTGTTGGCCACTAGTATATCTCTGGAAAAATATCTATTCAAATCCTTTGACCATTAAAAACAATTTGGAATTGCTTGCCTTTTTGTTATATTTAATCTTTGGCAATACGATATTAAAAAGAAATTGCTTTTCTTCTGTTATTGTTCAGCTCAATCAACTTCACATATGCTTAATCCTTACCATTCACTTGTGTTATTTCCTTTTGTTCCTTTTTTTCCCCCATTTCCCTTGATATATCAATGTCTTGTTATTGATTTCTAAGAATTCATTTATGACAAAGGATGTCATGCTGTGCAAATGAAACACCATATTTTATTGCCATCAAGTTACTATATCTTTTATATTTTGGTTGTGTATTAAAACATAATCATGTTGTTGTTTTTTTAATAAAGAATCTTTTATATACTGTGGTTACTAGATCCTTATCAGAATATAATTTTTCTGCGTCTTAGGGGCTCAGTTGTGTCCGACTCTTTGCGATTCCATGGACTGTAGCCTGCCAGGCTTCCTTGTCCATGGAATTCTCCAGGCAAGAATACTGGAGTGGATTGCCATTTCCTTTTCCAGGGTTTTGGTATTATATCCACTGCCAAGTCCAAGGTCTTAAAGATTCACCCCAATGTTTACTTCTAGTATTTTCATGGTTCTGCTTATTATATTTAATGCATAACTCACTTATGCATTTTGAGTTAATTTTTGGTGTGAAGTACAAGTCCAAGTTCATTCTTTGGCCTGTGGATGCTCTGCTGTCCCAGTGCCATCTGCTGTTGTTGTTTAGTCACCAAGTAGTGTCCAACTCTTTCGCAACCCCACGGACAGAGGAAGACAAACCAGCCAGTAAAAAACAGCTAAGAAATTATCTCAAATGATAAAGGAATGAAAGCTGAATCTTCAAGTAGAGTCTTTCTCTCCCAGATATTTGAGAAGCCACATCCAATTTCCAAAATCCAAATTCATTTTCCTTCTCTGTAAAATGAATAGATTATTTTGGTTTCAATTATCATTATTAAAATTATAATTTCTTATCTGCTCATAGCATAAGCCTTTCCCATGCAGTTACACAATTTGGAGACCACAGTTTTTAA
>SJYV01005777.1:191679-221266 GCA_006410875.1 Neotragus pygmaeus | reverse complement strand
GGACCGCTTTTCAGAGTGCCGAGAATCTGCCGGTGGGGGCGGGGAAGGGGAAGTCTCTTGAACTGGGATCTGGACCCCTGGGCTCGAGGGACCCATCACTGCGAGATGAGTGGTCCTGGGTGAGTGAAGGAGGGACCTTGTTTGTACCCAGGTACCCACTTCCACCCTCTACTGATCTCAACGGAGGCGAAGATTGCCGGACACTTGGAAACCCCAGGATCGCGACCTCTGTGTCCTTCCCCTCTTTTCAGCCGAAATGTATTTTCCAAGTTCATCACTCTTAATGTATGACTGCCTATTCAAGCCTGGCCCGACAAAAGCGTAAAAGCTAAACAAGCAACACTGAACAATGGGCGAATTATCTCTCATTTTCCTCCCCTCTTTTCCTTAAACGTCGCCGTTTGATTTACAAAGCATTTTTATCTACAGTGGCTCGTTTCATTTTCCAACATCTGTGACTTAAATGTTATTATCTCCACTTTGCAGAACTTGAAGCTAAGCCGCAGAGATGGATGTTAAGTAAAGGACCCCATATTGACAGGCTGGTAAGCAGAATATGGACTCCAAATCCGTGTGTAGAATCCCAGGCCCCTCGGTATTTCTGTGGCACAGCACAGGATGCTCTGCGTGCTGTTTTCTGCTATCTGGGGAGTTCCACGCGTTAATTCTGTTTTCAACACCAGATGCGGTAAGATAGAGGGTCCTGTCCGCACTCTGAGTTACAGTCTAGGGAATCGATGACTATTTTCGATGGTGTGTTGAAGAGCATGCTCCTGGATTCAGCATGCAAAGTCAGCACAACCATCCAAAGTAAAACAAAACAAACAAGAAACCACGATAAAACAGCACCCAGAAGTATGCCCCTCAAAGGAGACAAAGCAAACTGCGGTCTCCTTGTTTCCTAACTGGGAGAGCCTTGGCAATACGTGGTCTGGGGCTGTGTGCTTCATTTTGGGAGTGGACATCAATGGCCAGCTGTTGAGTGCCTGCTGTGTGTCAGGCACTGGGTTAGGGGTCCGGTGCCTCCCTTGAGTAATTAAAACTAAAACAACAGAAAAATAATTAAGATTCTGTGAGTGGGATTGGGTTGGCCATGCCATTCTGCACTGAGGAAACTTGAGTCGTCACACCCGAATTAGGTTTTTACCTGTACTTTCCCTACAAGCCTACAGCCAAGCTGAGAGAAGCTTAAGCAGACAGATGGGCAGTCGACCAGGACGGTGCGGGCAGAAGCCGAAGGCCAGCCTCGCCCCGCCGACTCCCCCAGCAGAACAAATGCGCCGGGCTTGGTGCCTGAAGTGCCGCAACAGGTGGCTGGCCAGGGCTGACTTCATCACTCAGGCATCATCGTTCCACCTTCGTCTCCCAGGCCAGGCCTCCCTGCGGGGATGTTTTGCCAAACCTCTCCCTCTCGCCCCCTTTTGCAGAGGTTTTCTCCCGATTTATTTTGCCGTTTTGGGGANGGGGGAGGGTCTCCTCTGAGGTCAGTTGGGTCAAACGCTCGCTCTCAGTTCTCTCGGTGCTGGGAAAACTCAGGGAGTACTTGACAGAGCTAGAAATCTTTCCTGGACCGCTGCTTGAACTTGAACTTGACTCTAGGTGCCAGGGAGGGAGGGGCGGTTGGGGAAAGGAGAGAGAAGGGAGGGTGGCAGGAAAGGGGAGCAAAAAGATGTAAAGGGAAGATCTCAGGCCGCTTTTTGCACCGCCTATTGATGACCTGAAGTTATCAGTATAAATACAGAGCCTCATACATTAGAGGCAGGCATATAGGTTTTAAAAAACGGAATTGTTTATACAGGTGCAGAACAAAGTCTTTCTTTGGAAAAGATTAATGGCAGGGAGACCGCTAGATTTTCTCTAAACAGTTACAAAAACTGTATCAAGCCTCAACACCAAGCAGGTCATGGCCAGTTTCTTTTTCTTGAAGGACCTGCCTGACCCCCAACGATTCACGTTGTTGTTGTTGTTGTTTTTAAAACTAGCTCTTTCCTGTTTTTTTCTTTCCCCCTCCTTCCTACTTTCTTTTCTTCCTTCCTTCCCATCCTTCTTTTCCCCTTCCTCCCTCTGATCTCTTTCAAGAAATATAGCCATTTTTTCTATTTTCCCATTTTTTGTTTTCATTTTCCCTTTCCCTCCATTTCTTCCTAATTATATTTTTATTTCATTCTTTTTTATTCAAGTTGCAGACTCCTAATGAAGATTAAGAAATATATCTTCATATACATTGCATGTTAGTATATAACTGCAGTTTGCTTTAACAGGTTTGTAATGACATCTGATATTACAATTTCAAAATGCTTTTTTACTTTTCCTTCTTTCTCAGTGATTACAAAAACCTCATAAGCTGAACAGTGCTAATATAATATCTGTTTTGAAAAACCAGTTGTTTTAATTGTTTCGGCAAGTCCCCATACACTGCAAATAAAAAGTGAAACCTTTACTTTTGTATTTTAAAAACAAGCACACTGAAAACAATTCCTATTTGCCCATGCTAATAACCTTTGAGATTTGTAACACAAATATACAGGTTTCTATGGTATATATTGATGATTTTGAAATTCTTTTAAGATGTTCTTTTTAAGTATGTAGTGGGAGATGGGTAAAAGTTACATTATCAAACAAACATTAAATACATTTAATAATGGTTAAGACATTAATAATCCCAGCTCTCCTGCTTATTAACTGTATGACCTTTGGCAATTTTTATTTTTTTGAGGCCCAGATTACTGATATATAATATGAAATATCTATCTTATTGTGAGGAAGGGGGAGTATGTGAGTAATTGCCTGGGCCACAGCCTGATGCATGAGAAAAAAAATCAATAAATGCTAGTTATTTTTATTACTATGAATTGTGTGATGCCCAACATCACACATCTAATAAGTGTCAGGGTCCAGAACTGACCCAGGGGTTGTAAGCGAGGGCTTGTTCTGGGTTTCAGGTAGCACCAGAGTTTCTCTTTAACTGCAGGCTTCTTTGGTTCAAGTGCATGGTCCATGACATTTCCCTCAGGCCTCAGAAAAGACCTCACTGAGAGTAACTGATGGGGCTACATTAGAAATTTTCTTTCCCCAAGTTTTCTCCCCATAAAGCCACAGAAATTCTCCTAGCCCCCCTTCCCCTATTTGAAAACTGCTAAATAAATAAATATAAATAAACTCCTAAATCAGTTACTGAAAGGGTTAAATGAAATCGTGGGAAAGTAACACACTAAGTGTAACAGTGCTTAATTTGCTGAAATATAAAATTCGAAGACTCTGGTTTTCTAAAAAGAGAGAATGAGGTCACAGACCACAGGAAAGGCCATTTAATGTCACACACCCACCCCTTCCAACCCCGAAGTAGGTACCAAGGCCATTTAATGCCACATCACTCCAAAGTGCGTGCTGGGGGAAGAAGTTTGAGGCTGTACAGATCAAATAGAGTTTAGGGAGAGTAGGGACTATGTCTATACTCTTGGACACCAAGTCAAAGCATATACAAAGTAGGTGCTTAAGAAATGGTTGTTGTGGGAATGCATTTCCCATATGACTTTCCTTATGGTGTCTCCCCAGATACTCTTGATGTTCTGGGTTGTCCAGTTGGCTGAACATATTGCCTGTTCCTTTGATCTAGAAAAACAACAGTCTAGACCAGCGCTGGCTAATATCACTGATGTCACCAGCCACATGAGGCAACTGAGCACTTGGAATGTGGCTAGTAATGTCCAGTATTGTAAAATATACACTGGATATTGAAGATAATGTGAAGAAAAGATGTAAAATACCTAATATTTAAAAAATGTCAAACAATGATAATGTTTTGATATATTGGGTTAAAGGAAGTATATTATTAAAAATAATTTTCCATGGCTTTGTATTTTTATAATGTGGCTGCTAGACATCGGGATTTACAGATGTGGCTCGCATTATATTTCTCTTGGATAATTCAGGGATTAACGATGCAATTGTGCATTGAGTGTCTAGTGTTTGCTGTGGCAGGTGTTGGTGAGCCCGACTCCCGCCCACTCGGAAGGCACATTCTCGTGGGAAAAAGCACCATAATGCGGGAAGCACACATTAGAGCACGTCTGCTCTCACTAACTCTTGTCATCTCGCCTGCACCGCTCCACGTGTACCCTACCCCATCTAATAGGCCCAACCCCAGAACACGGGGAGAAACGCTTCCGGTGGGTTTGGGCTTCCAGTGGGTTTGAATTTCCACAGCGCCTCTCACAGGGAAAAGTTACACGGAGGAGTCCGTTCCCCAGGTAGATTAGACCACCCCACAGACAGCGGATACCAGGGCTCTGGATGTCCAGTTTCCTTGGTCTTTTCTGAGCATCCCTGGGTACAAAGTACGACGTCCACGCGTGGGAGGCTCCGGGTCTGGCAGTGTGCAAGTCACGTGGAGCACAGGTCATGTGGTATACGGTTACACGGTGAGACGGGACAGTCACGTGGGTAGCATAGTGTTGCCAAGTGTCTTTGTCTTGCGAAGCCGAGGAGCTGATTGGGCGCATCCAGGGTGTCCCCACGCTCCCTGACCCGGAAGGAAAGGAACGCTCCTCACTTGGACCCTGACAGCCACGTGGTCAGGTGCCTGTGGAAACTGTGGGGCCTGCAAGATGAATCTTCTGTTGTCCCGAAGGCAATCGGTCCTCTGCCGGTTATTTATCCAAGATTTGCTGCTAGATTTTTGCCTCTGTGGAGTCCCGTGAGACCTTAGCCTTTAGAGAGGCTGGGCCTGGGCATGTCAGGTTTTCGGAGTCTGAAGGTGGAAAAACTGAAATTAGGAATGAAAAAGGAGATAGGGAATGTGAGACCCAGAGACCTGATTTTCTCTGCCATTTAGAACAGAAGAAAAAAAAAAGTCCTCAGTAATTTGTCTTGATAACTAAAATGCAGGTGACTTTGAAATAGATTTTTTAAAAAGCGATACGTGTGGGCGTTAACCAAGGTTTCTACAAACTTTCTAGGTTAGGACTAGAAAGCTGCGGGACTCCTACAGATGAACTTTCCAGATGGATCTGCTATAAAGAATCTGCCTGCCAAACAGGAGAGGGAGGTTCCATCCCTGGGTTGAGAAGGTGTTCTCTGGAGGAGAGAATGGCAACCCACTCCAGTATTCTTGCCTGGATAATCCCATGGACAGAGGAGCCTGGTGGGCTACAGCCCATGGGGTCGCCGAGAGTAGGACAGGACTTGGCTACTGAACAACAACAACAAATTCCTGCAAACGACTTTGAATTCTCCATTAGCAGAGTTAAGCAGCCAGCCCAGGTCTCAGGAGGAAACACATGGTGATGGCTTGGCCTCTCGAGGTTTGTCTGCAGAATCCCTGGACTTCACTTATTGGGAGGATCCTGAAGGACAAGTTGGTCTGGGCTGTGATTCATGGGTCTGACAGAAGTCTTATTTTTAAAAAACCCTTTGGGACAGCCTTCCATTCTCAGGCAGAAGCTGAGTCTCTGTCTAAGAAGTTTTTCTTTTACTGTTGATTTTTACTGGCAGTACTCTGAAAGTGTGACAATACTACATTTCCAAACATCCCTTGAAACGTAGAGGGTCTCTGGTATGTTGCCCCAAGCCTTGGATTTAACTGTGGAGTTAACCTAAGAGAAGATGACATCCTGCCATGTGGCACGTACTGGAAAGAGGCCCCTCTGCTGTGGACATTAGGAGATCTCTGCCTATCACCTCAGTGGCCTTGGCTTGGGACACTTGCTGGCTGCCTTGGAGCTCTTTCTCTGTGTATAGCCTGCCAACCAGGTGGCGGTGAGGGGAACTGCAAACCCATGTGTGAGCTTCTCTGGAAAGTGCAGAACATTGTAAGGTCAGTTATTACATTGCTGTCTTCATTCAGTCTCCTAGGGACTCATCTTTGTCCTACCCCCTTCTCTCAACTGTGAGCCCTGCTCAGTGCCACCCTCATGTTATCAGCCCTCTACCCTCTACCCACTTCCCCTCAGCGCCTCATCCCCTATTGAACATCAAGTGAAAACTAAATGCCGCCTGGCGCCAGAGGAAGTTGTCCTGTAATAGATACTTCATGGTGTCAGAGAGCAGGGATCCTGTGCACTTTGTCAACTAGTCCCTTAAACCCTTCTGGTAAAAGGGAGCCTGGCTTATTTACATACAAACTTTGTTTCCCTGGCCCTAAGTCCGTCTCACTTCCAATTCTAAAATGAGGTCCCATAGGGATCAGAGAAAAGGAAGGTGTTTGGGGCAATGTGTGCACTTTTTCTGAATGTTTTGTCCTTTGGATTATTTGTGCTGGTCTGCCCAATTAGCAAGGATAATGAACTAGTTAGTGTGCAGGGGAAAACGCTGCCCTCTGTAAGTTTCAAAGGTGAATTCCTTGAGGATGTTGGAAACAGAAGTAGATAAGGAATCTCCATGCCTGTTTCACCACCCTGTCCCTATTTCTTCCTAAATTGCCGCATTTAGGCAACTTCCTTTAGAAAGGAGAGTAGCAGAATTAAAGTTAATAAGAAAACAAAAAGATTAAATTGTCAACTCAGTGATGACAGAGACAGTGCATTGTTCATCTGGGTATTCCCCCTGTCTGTAACAGACACTACCTAAGTATTTAATCATTGAAAACATTGAAAAACACAGGAACCCAATCTAATCTTCACCCATAATTACTGGAAGACATACTCAAACCATTATTTGCCCTTCACTTAACCAACTCAGTTTACTCCTGTGTGCTCTGCCCCACTGTCAGTACTTACAGAGATCCAGTTACATTTCTGATTAATTGAATGGATTTATGAAAACTATTCTCTGTTTTTGAATGTAGCTTATATGTCAGTTTACTCATAATGTAGTTGCCACAATCCCATTGTTAATTCTAAATAATTAAAGAATTATGTTTATTATAAACATCCCAGCAATGAAATTTCTCCTTATAAAAATGAAATCTGACTTTAAATACTATCAGTAATTTTTTTTTCCTGATTGAAAAAAAAGTCAGAATTTTTATAAAATTTCAGAGGGTCACAGATCTATAAAGCCTCACATTAAACCTTTATCATAGTGTAAGGGGAGAATGAAGCCCTGAAAGGCCCACACATTTAATGGGTGAGCAGAGCAGGGGATTCAGAGAAAGTAAGGCCATCATCAGAGAGGTGAGATGAAAACCAAGATTACTGTTTTTGAAAGCAAGGGAGGGGTTTCAGGAAATAATGGGTGGGGACTTCCAGTTGAGGTGGTATGGTAAAGTCACGTTTTGAAGCTGCCCTTGTGCTTCAAGCACATGGCAATTAGTTAGTGTAAAAATAGGAAACTAGAAAGACACAACCAGGTTCAAAGCAAGAAAAATACCTCCATGGACCAGGAGTAGAACAGAAACTGAATGTTGAGTGCAGTTGGAGCTCCTGGCAGATCCTCCAGGCAAGAGCCTCCAGGAGTTGAGTTCCTTTGCAGAAAGGGGGAACATCATTGTCTCCTGTGAGGAGGGGGACTGGTGTGGGTCACTACCTAAATTAGGATGGAGGTCCACCTTAGTGAGTGCAACCACCAAGGACACAAAGAAAGCAAACCCAGCTAGCCTATTGGCTCTGTGACTGAATCAGTTTCTTTTTTTTTTCTTCTTAATTGTGGGTCACTTTTTCCTGCTTCTTTGCATGCTTTGGTGCCTTTTGTTTGGGGGGCAGACATTGTGAATTTTGCCTGTTGGTGCTGGATATCTGTGTATTCTATCAATGTTCATTCTGGGATGTAGTTACTTGGAAATAGTCTAATCCTTTTCAGTCTTGCTTTTCAGATGGCTCGGTAGAAGGAATCAGCAGTGCTCATTCTAAGTTAGTTCTTCCCCATACTGAGGGAAGACTCTTCTGAGCACACAGCCTGAAGCCCTGTGCATCATGGAGGTTTTCCAGTCTGGCTGGAGCATGTGTTATTCCTGGCCCTGTATCCCTACCCGACTCTGTTCCCTTTAACCTTTTTTGGTGAGTTCCTTCAACTTCTGGTAGTTTCCTCCTGTGCTTGTGCTGGTCCACTGAAAACTCCAGGGGGACCTCCTGCAGATCTCTGGAGTTCACTCTCTGTGCCCCTGCCTTCTCTCTGGTCTTCTGTTGGGTGAATTCTAGCTGCCTTGTTCTCCCCACTCTCTCAGCTCTGGCTTCTCCACTCAGGGGTCTGCCTGGGTTCTCCCTTTCTGCTTCTCACTTTGGAAACGTCTGTGATGGCAAGATCTGGGGCAACAGCAATGATTATAGGCCTTTCCTTGTTTCCCATCTCTTAGGGTCCACTGTCCTTTACTACCTCCCATCCAACGTTTGGAGAACCATTGTTTCATCTCTTTTGCCTGTTTTGTGGTTGCTCCAGATGGAAGGGCAAGTCTTATCACTGGAACTCAATTTTGTCCCTAAGTGGAAATCTTTGAAATTACTCCTTGGTAGGCAACTGGTTTCTTTTTGGTTTGCTTTTAAGGGTTAGAATTGCTTAAGCATGCTTATGTTTTGAGGAAAAATTAAAGATGTTAAAAATATGAGAAACAGGAGTTTCCCAGAGGAGGTGGAAGGAGATGGGAAGGTAGCTTTGATGAGCATAAAATACACCTCTTTTCCTGAAATGAGTTGAAACTAAATAATGTAAGATGCCACTGTAGATCAGGAATGGTTCTCTCAGGAAGTTAACAGGTTAGCCACTGTGAGTAGGGAATGAGGTATTGAGGTTAACAGAGGTGGGGAATGTGAGGAGTAACCCTTTTGGAGAATAGAAGAAAGGACTGAGTAGGTGTAAGACCAAGTGTTTCAAAGAGTGTTAAGAGCCCTGATGAGGGACTTCCCTTTTGGTCCTGTGGTTGAGACTTCCTTCTGAAGCAGGGGCTGTGGGGTTCGATCTCTGGTCAGGGAGCTAGGATCCCACTGTGCCTTGGGGCCAAAAAAAAAAAAAAAACACAACCCTGAAACATAAAGCAGAAGCAATATTGTAACAAAGTCAATAAATGTTTTTAAAATAGCTCACCTAAAATAAAAGAAAAAAGGGACCTGGTGAGTTTGAGCATTATTCTCATTAACAAATATGAAGTTTTCTAGCATAGTGGTTGATATATAGTGGTTATTAGAAATAGGTGAATCTTGATAATAAGATTCCTCATTTACATCTCTGGTAACAAGAAATTGCAAGAATAAGCCACAAATGGATTCATTATATTTTGATGAGGTAGAGAGGCAAGTTAGGAATATGGAGTTTAGGGGAGACACTGCTAAGGATTTAGATCAAGCTTCTATAGTCGGAGACCTGTGGTACACAGGAGGGAGGCAAAAATGAAAGTGTATTTAAATTTTTTTTTCTTTTGTGGTTAGTGGAGAGGAAAGGATTTGCACAGACACAGTACCACTATGCTGCACAAGTTTTGAGGGTGTCATTGACATAGAATTCAATGTGGAAGAATCCATATATTCAATTATCATTTATCTATTATTGATTTTTTAATATTTTTTGAATATCTGTTTCTTATATTTTTTTAGTTGTGACTTGGCCTTGCAACCAGAATACATAAATACATGCACATATGCCTACATACATGTAAACTATTATTCGAAATTTAGGCTACCTGGAGGTATTAGCAGATTTTTTTCAACATATCCCATAGCAGTTTAGAACACAGTAAATATTGGGTATTCTAAATCAATGATAGGCCCCGTGATGTCTTGATATCAGTTAGAGGGCAATCACTGGCATGTGATAGATAGTTTAATGGGGGAAAAAGGGAGGGTGGGTCGGATTGGTCCCCAAATGCCCTTATTTTCTCACTCTGCACACAAAATTTCAGTATTCCTCTACATTTTATAATGAAGATATTAAAGCTAAGAGAGGCAAAGTCCCTTGCTGAGAAATAGTTGAAGGTGAACTCAGACTTCTAGATTAGGAGTCTAGCTCTGCATCTACCATTTCACGCCCATGATGGTTAATTTCGTGTGTCAGTTTGGCTAGGCCACAGTTCCCAGGTATTTGGTCAAATGTTCTCGATGTTTTTGTGATGTTTTCTCTTTTGGATGAGCTTCACTTTGAAACAAATGGACTATAAGTGAAACAGATCATTCTCTATCATGTGAGTGGGCCTTATCCTATCAGCTGACTGTCTTAATAGAAAAAGACTGACCTCCCTAGAAGAAGAAGAGGAGATTCTGCCAAGAGACCGCCTTCAGATTTGGACTTTATCTCTTTCTTCTGTGTCTAGTTTGCTGGCCTATCCTGCAGATAATGTTCTTAATCAAAAACTGTTGAATCTTAAAGAATTTAGTAAGCAAGATAACATGTACTATCAGGCACTCTTAAATTGGGAGTGTTATAATTATAAAGGGATTGTGAATCTCATAGTCCTTGAAATTTAGTCCTTATTTTAGAAGCCATGGAAAAATGAATCTAGCCAGGAAGGAAACTGCCCCAGGTAACTGTAAGTATCAATGCACTGACTTTTCATGTTTTGTTTTGTTTTTAATAGTATTATGCTACTTGGTTGAAAGAAAGATGGTGAATTTAATTACAAATTTTTCTTTACATTGTTTGGATGTAAGGACTGAGTCTCTTTCTCTAATAGAAATATAATTCTCAGACCATAAAAATTCACCCTTTCCAAATATGTAGTTCAGTGGTTTTTAGTATATTCACAACATTGTACAATCATTTCCATTATATATTTCCCGAACATTTTTATCATCCCAAACTGAAACCCTATAACGTTTAGCAGTCACTCTTCACCTCCTGGAAACCTCCCTTCCACAGCTCCCGGAAACCGCTGATCTCTCAGTCTCTGTGTATTTGTCTATTCTGGACATTATTACATAAATGGAATCATCTAATTCCATCTATAAGCCATCTGTATAGTAAACTATAGAGCTTTCCACCTTAGTTCGTTTCACTAAGTATAATATTTTTCAAGGTTGATCCATGTTTTAACATATATTAGTTCATTTTTACATGGAAGGATAATATTCCATTGTGTGTATGTACCAAATTTTGTTTATCCATTCATCAATTGATGGCATTTGGGTTGTATCCACTTTTTGGTTTTTATGAATGATGATGCTATGAATATTTGTGTACGAGGTTTGTGTGAACATATTTCCAAGCCTCTTGGGTATACCTCTAGTGGTGGAAATGCAGAGTTGTATGGTAACTTTGTTTAACTTTTTGAGAATCTATCAGGTTGTTTTCCAAAGTGGCTGTACCATTTTACATTTCCAGAAGCAAAGTAGAAAGGTTCCAATTTCTTTACATCCTCACCGACACTCTTTATTGTACTTTGTTCTGATTATAGTCATTCCAGTGGGTGTAAAGTAATGTGTCGTTTTGGTTTTGATTCGGATTTTCCTGATGACTAGCAATGTTCAGCATCTTTTTATATGCTTGTTGGTCATCTGTATATCTTTTGTGAAGAAATGTCCATGCAAGCCTTTTGTCCATTTTTAAATGGGATTATTTGTCTTTTTGTGGCTGAATTGTAACTATTCTTTATTTATAATAAAGATTAGGATTACTAGAACCTAATCAAATAATCTGATTTGCAAATATGTTCTCCCTTCCTGTGGGTTTGTCTTTTCGTTTGGTAATATCCTTTAAAGCACAAAATTTTTATTTTGACAAAGTCTATTTTTTTCTTTGATTGCTTAGGCTTTGGGTGTCAGGTCTAAGAAACCACTGTATAATCTATGGTCACAGAGATTTACCTCTGTTTTCTTATAAGAGTTTTATAGTTTCACCGTTTATATCTGTCTCTGTGGTTGATTTGTAGTTACTTTTTGTGTATGGTATGAGGTAGAGATCCAAATTCTTTTCTTTTTTTTCGCATGTGAATATCTACTTTTCCCAGCACCATTTGTTGAAAAGATTGTTCTTTCCTACTTAGATTATCTTGGTCTCCTTGACCAAAATGAGTTGAGGAAAATGAGAATAATATTTATTACCAAATAAGGCAATATTTCAGTTCAGTTTAGTTCAGTTGCTCAGTCGTGTCTGATGCGACCCCGTGAATCGCAGCACGCCAGGCCTCCCTGTCCATCACCAACTCCCAGAGTTCACTCAGACTCACATCCATTGAGTCAGGGATGCCATCCAGCCATCTCATCCTCTGTCATCCCCTTCTCCTCCTGCCCCCAATCCCTCCCAGCATCAAAGTCGTTTCCAATGAGTCAACTCTTTGCATGAGGTGGCCAAAGTACTGGAGTTTCAGCTTGAGCATCATTCCTTCCAAAGAAATCCCAGGGCTGCGTCTTTTAATTTCATGGCTGCAGTCACCATCTGCAGTGATTTTGGAGCCCCCAGAAATAAAGTCTGACACTGTTTCCACTGTTTCCCCATCTATTTCCCATGAAGTGATGGGACCGGATGCCATGATCTTCGTTTTCTGAATGTTCAACTTTAAGCCATCTTTTTCACTCTCCTCTTTCACTTTCATCAAGAGGCTTTTGAGTTCCTCTTCACTTTCTGCTATAAGGGTGGTGTCATCTGCATATCTGAGGCGCAATATTTATGGACCCTCAATTCTGTTCCACTAATCTATATGTCTACTTTTATTCCAGTACCATAAAGTCTTAAATACTGTATCTTTCTAATCAGTTCAGTTGCTCAGTCATGTCTGACTCTGCGACCCCATGGACTGCAGCACACAAGGCTATCTTTCTAGTAAGTTTTGAAATTGGGGATCTTTTTCAAGATTGTTCTGGTTATTCTGCCTCCCTTGAATTTCCACCTGAATTTTATGATCAGTTTGTCAGCTTTTCAAACAGTCAGCTGGAGTTTTGATAGGAATGGCATTGAACCTGTAGACTAACTGGGGAAGAGTATTGCCATCTTAATATTAAAGCTTCTGACCCATTAACATGGGATATTCATTCATTTAGATATTTGTTACTATCTTTCAACAGTGCTTTGTAGTTTTCAGGCTATAGCTTTTATACTTCATTTGATAACTTTAGTCCTAAATATATATTTTTTAATTTTTTATTAAGTACTTTTTCTTGAAGTATAGTTGCTTTAAAATGTTGTGTTAGCTTCTACTGCAGAGCAAAATGAATCAGCCAAAGATAAAAATATATCCTCTTCCTTTTTGGACTTCCTTCCAATTCAGGTCACCACAAAGCATTAAGTAAAGTTCCCTGTACCAGGCAGTATGGTCCCATCAGCTGTCTATTTTATAGATAGTGTCAGTGGTGTACTGTATCTGAGTCAGTCCCAATCTCCTAGTTCCTCCTACTCAACTCCTTTCCCTCTTGTTATCCATACATTTGTTTTCTACCTTTGTGTCTGTATTTCTGCCTTGCAAATAAGGTGGTCTATACCACTTTTCCAGATTCCACGTATATGTGTTATCTTACAATATTTGTTTTTCTCTTTCTGACTCACTTCATGCTGTGTGACAGTCTCTAGGTCCACGCACATCTCTACAAATGACCCAATTTCATTCCTTTTTATGTCTGAATAATATTCCATTGTATACAGTAAATGGAATTGTTTTCTTAATTTCCATTTTGGGCTGTTCATTACTAGTGTGTATAAATACAGTTTATTTTTGCACACTCTTGTACCCTGCAACCTTTCTGTACTCTTTTGTTAGTTCCAATGGTTTTATAGTAGATTGCTGAGGATTTTATGTATGTACATTTGTCATCTTCAAGTAGAGATAGCTTTACTTGTTTCTTTCCAATTTGGATGCCTCTTTCTTTCTTCTTCTACCCCCTCATCCTACCTTCCTCCATCGTTCCCTCTCTCTTGCTTTCTTGCATTTTCTTTTTGGTCTAATTGTCCTTGTTAAAATGTTGGAAAAAAGAGGTAAAAGTGTAAATCATTCTCTTATTCTTGATCTTAGGGGAAAAGCATTCATTCTTTCATCAAGAAGTATGATCTTTGTTGTGGATTTTTTATAGATGCATTTTGCATATTGAGGATGTAGCATCCTTTCCCCAAATTGTTTAATATTTTACCATGAAGGGGTTTGGATTTTGCAAAATGCTTTTTATGCATCTATTGTGATAATCATGTGAGTGACTTTTTTGTACTTTATTCAGTTGATATGGTGAAATAATTGGCTTTTGGATGTTGAACTACCAACTTTACATTCCCGGATTAAATCCTAATTGATCAAGACATGTAATTCCTTTTATATTTTGCTGAGTTTGGTTTGCTAGTATTTTATTTGTTGCTGTTATTCAGTCACTAAGTCTTGTCTGACTTTTCACGACCCCATAAAGTGCAGCATGCCACTCTTCCTTGTCCTTCACTGTCTCCTGAACTTTGCTCAGATTCATGTCTGTTGAATCGGTGATGCTGTCTAACCATCTTATCCTCTGCTGCCCCCTTCTCCTTTTGCCTTCAGTCTTTCCCAGCATCAGAGTCTTTTTCCTGTGAGTTGGCTCCTAGTATCAGGTGGTCAAAGTATTGGCGCTTCAGCTTTAGCATCAGCCTTTCCAGTGAATATTCAGGGTTGATTTCTTTTAGGATTGACTGGTTTGATCTCCTTGAAGTCCAGGGGACTCTCAAGAGTCTTCCTCAGCACCACAATTCAGAAGCATCAGTTCTTTGGCACAGAGCCTTCTTTATGGTCCAACTCTTGGTTTCTCAGGAGACAAGATATTTGTCTTGTAACAGGATATTTATGTCTATATCAGTGACATACGGATTTTGTTTTCAAGGTACCTCTTTCTGTTCTTGGTATCAGAGTAATACTGGCATCACAGAACAAGTTAGGAAGTGTTCCCTCCACTTCTGCTTTTTGAAAGAGTATGTGAATGTTCTTTAAAAGTTTAGAAGAGTTTACAGGCTTTTTTGTGGGTAATTTTGTGATTGCTAATATAATCTCTTGTCACAAGTCTATTCAGAAATTTTATTTCTTCTTGAATCTGTTTTTGTAGTTTGTTTCTTTGTGTACATATAATCTAGGTTATCTAATTTGTTGGCTTACAGTTGTTTTTAGTATCTCCTTATAATCCTTTTCATTTTTGTAACTATGTGTGTGTGTGCACACGCACGCATGTGCACAGCCGTGTCTGACCAACTCTTTGTGACCTCATGGACTGTAGCCTGCCAGGCTCCTCTGTCCATGGAATTTTCCAGGCAAAAATACTGGAGTGAGTTGCCATTTCCTCCTCCAGGGGATCTTCCTGACCCAGGAATTGAACCCACGTCTCTTGCATCTCCTGCCTTGGCAGGCGGATTCATTACCACTGCACCAGCTGGGAAGCCCATTTATTTTTGTAAAGTCGGTAATAGTGTCCTGTCTTTAATTTTTGATTTTAGTCACTTGAGTCCAGTCTCTTCTTTTCAGTCAGTCTAACTGAAGGTTTGATTTCATTGATCTTTTCAAAGAGCCAAATTTTGGTTTTGTTGATTATTCTTTATTTTCATATTGGTTTACTTTACTCTTTCTTCTGGTTTCCTAAATATGGAAGTTTAGGTTATCGATTTCAAGTCTTTTAAAATTTTTTAGTATAGGCATTTACAGGTGTGGTGAATAATTTTACATGTCAGCTTAGGCTAAGCTATCTCTCAGATAGCTGGGAGAACAGTGTTTCTGGATGCATCTGTTTGGGTCTCTCCAGAAGAGACTGATACTTAAATCAGTAGACTACATAAATGTGATGGTCCTCACTAATGTAAATGGACATTATCCAATCCCTTGAAGGGTCTGATTAGAACAAAAAGGTGGAGGAAGGGTAAGTTCACTCTTTCTGCTTGAGTTGAGATATCCATTTTCTTCTTGCCCTTGGACATCAGCCATCCTGGTTGTTGGACCTTGAGACAGACTCAACTACACCACCTAGTTTCCTGGTTCTCCAGCTAGTACATGGCAAGTGTGGGACTTCTCAGCCTCCATAATCCTGTAAGCCAATTCCTATAATAAATCTTCTCTTGTATGTATCCTGTTGGGTTTTGTTTCTCTGGAGAACCCTAATATAAATATCCTTCCATGTATGGACCATGCTTTATTGTTTCTTTGCATGCTTCGTGATTTTTTAGATAATCAGACATTTAAAATAATGTAGTGTGGCAATTCTAGAAATCAGAATTTCTTCCTCCCCAGGGTTTTCTATTGTTTATTTTTGGTTTTGTTTGTTTAGTAACTTTTCTGCACCAATCCCATGAAGCTGGTGTTCTTTTTTGTGTTTCTACTTGGTTTCCACTTGATTATCATAGTGGTTTGCTGATTAGACAGGGATTTCCTTATATGCCTGGAACCAAAACATCTCCCACTCTTTGCTGAGGGGCTCTCTGTGTGTTCTGAAGCACAGCTTCAAACCTTCAACCCTTAATCAGACAGGTTCTGCCTTAACCTTCTCTTCTTGTTTGCACAGAACCTCCAGATCATCCAGAATTTAGGCCCTAAATTCAGATCTTTCTTAAGCATGTACACAGCTCTGGGAATGTGCACAGAGCTACGTGTGTTTGTGGCTTTCTTAATTCCCAGAATCATGGCAGAGATTTTCAAAGCCCACATAGAATTCTCCTTCCCAAGCTTTTTCTTTTAACATTTTTGGTTAGCCTGTTATTTTCCCCAAGCTTTATTCACCACCTTAGGCAGCTTCAGAGTTGAGCAGCTGCCTGTAATTTTTGACCAACACACCTGGAGGAGAGACTTTTTGCACTGGCTGAACTGAGTCAGGTCAAATAAAGGCATCACTTCAAGTGGGGTCTTCTAGGGAACCAACAGGTCAGATAAGGACAGTTCTCTTGGAATGAAGGTTAACAGAGCCCCACCCCATTCTTCTCCCTCCAGCGGCTGCCAGTCTGCTGATTTTTTTTTTATTATTTATTTTTAATTGAAGGATAATTGTTTTACAATATTTTTTTTTGCCATATATCGATATGAACCAGCCATAGGTATACATATATCCCCTCCTTCTTGAATCTCCCACTTCCCACACCATCCCACTCCTCTAGGTTGTCACAGAAGCCTGATTTGAGTTCCTTGAGCCATACAGCAAATTCCCACTGGCTATTTTACATATGGTAGTGTATGTGTATCCAGGTCAGCTGAGTTTTACTGTGATGTGAGCTGTCAGTTTTCAAGGCTCCTGTGGAGCTAGAGGGGAGCAGGGAGCACAGGGCAAATGAAGATGCCTCAAAGCACACTGTTCTTACCCAGATTAAGCTGTTTGCCTTGAAAAACCGCTACCCAGATTTCTGGGATCTTTGATCAATTTCTAGAATTCTTAAAATACTGAACCTGACAATTTTTTTGTGAGTTTTCTAATTGCTTTAATGGAGAAAATGAAGATGCCATTTTTGCTGACATCATTTCCCTTGCCCACTGAATTGTTATGTATTAATAGATTGTATATATCTTGAGATCCAATTGGAAAGGCAGTACATGAAGTGCCAGTTATCCTGTTCATGTATAGGAAGGAGAANTAATGGAGAAAATGAAGATGCCATTTTTGCTGACATCATTTCCCTTGCCCACTGAATTGTTATGTATTAATAGATTGTATATATCTTGAGATCCAATTGGAAAGGCAGTACATGAAGTGCCAGTTATCCTGTTCATGTATAGGAAGGAGAATGTTAAGAGGTCCCACATATGTTGAGGAATTTGCTTTCAGTCTTTTCTTGAACTTCTCTTGGTGCCAGAATCAGAGGAATCAAGGAGCAGTTTATGTTCAGAAAGACTGTTTTCACATTGCTCGTCTATCACATGGTCCTCTGTAAATCACACTCCTGTGCATTTGTGTTTTTGCCTCTCCATCTTCCATAATAGCTTTCCTGTGATTAGACTTCCTAGGGCAAGGACTGAATCATTCCACGGAGAGAGTCTGATGTAAGAACCGCTGTGTTCTAAAAACTTTCCCTGTACACATTCAAGAGGGAAATCTACTTAAAAAAATGGGTGCCCTTAACTATTTGTATCATTGATGACAACAGGTTAATATTATGTAGTACTTTTGTAAGACTGTTCTGAGGTGAATAAAAAGAAACAATAGATATTTAGTTTCTTTCTTTTTTTCTTATCTCCCTAATAATACTTGCACATATAAGCACAAGTTGCCTGTTGCAAATAAGCAACAGTAGTCATTTTAGCATATATTCAGTCAGTAAATTCTGTAATGAACCCAGTTAAATAAGTCCACTCTTTCAGCAAGGAGATNTGGGACCCCATGGTCTGTAGCCTAGGCTCCTCTGTCCATGGGATTCTCCAGGCAAGAATAGAGGAGTGGGTTGCCATGCCCTCCTCCAGGGGATCTTCCCAACCCAGGGATCAAACCCAGGTCTTCCACATTGCAGGCAGATTCTTTACTGTCTGAGCCACCAGGGAAGCCCTTTTTTGGATTATTGTGTTCTTAATTATGCTGTATTTCTAGGTCATCTGCTTGGCTCTGAAGAAAGCAAGAAAAGGTGGATACAGGGCTGGGTATTGAGGCCGCTGAGCACAAGAGATAACCAGAACCAGTCCTGAGCCTAAGAGGTTACAAGTTAGTCCAGGACTCTCATGCACCCTTGAGAGGCCACAGGCTTGCTCTAGCCCATTTTGTGTACTCACTGTTGATTCACAGCCAAGAGAATGGGTTCTGGAGTCAGACTGCTTTAGTTCAGACCCCAGTTCTGCTATTGCATAGCTGTGTGACTTCAGACTAGTTCCCTAATATCCTTGGGCCTCAGTTTCCTCATCTCGAAAATGGGGCCAATAATAGGTCCTCCGTCATGGTGCTGCTTCCGTTACTGCTGTCACCACGCCATCATCAGCCCCTGGCTCTCCTCGGGCTGCGTTTTGTCCACATAAGTGCCTCTCTTTGGGTTTTCGACCATTGATTCTGATGGTCTAGTCTTGGCTTAAGCCTCAGAGAGGTGCCCTCGCATCACTGCTGCCTCCATGTGCCGGCAGGGACTCGCCCTCCATCCAGCCTCTTGGCTCAAACTCTCAGGACCCCGATTGCTCAGCAGAGAAGACTGAGGCCCAGAGGGGCCCGGGGGTGGTGCAGGGTTGGCATCCGGTTGCTTTGGCTCTGAAGCCTCGCGGGGGAAGCTGGCCTGGCCCCCGGGTCTGAGAGCAGCCCCGAGCCAGCCTAGCGTGGCCCTGGCTGCAGACCCACGGGTTTAGACCTGTCGGCAGCTTCTGCGTGTGAGCGTGCAGGGCGTCTCAACCAGGATGGGTGCCTGGGGAGTGCTGCCTCACTGTCTTGTCTTCCTGAGGTGATGGGGCTGGTGGCGGGGTGCCGGGGGCATTCCTGCGCCTCGCTTCCAGGCTTTGTCTAAGGGATGGCCCAAGCGGAAGGGTTCTCAGGGAGCACACCCGCAGCCTGAGAGGACAGTGGGTCAAGTGAGGGTCTGCCTGTAGTCACACAGCCCACCTGGGGGGGAGCCCAGCTAAGTCTCCAGGCTGTCTCCAGACCCTGGATCTGGAGAGCACAGCATGGACTCCCCAAACCCTGCCTTGTGAAGTCAGCCAGGTGTCCGGCTAGACAGCATCCCACCTTGTCGCCTGAAGGATGGTCCTCTGTCTTGCCAAGCCCCCAGCCACATCCTCCAAGGTCAGAGGTGGTGGCTCAAATGCCTTCAGGAGCCTCCGCTGCCCATTACTCGCCCAGCTGATATCTCCTGCCCCAGGAGGTGAGAGGGCTCTCTGCCTTATAGCATGGCAAAGTGGGGCTGGATTGAAATTTGCCACGGGGGACCCTAAGGATGTGGGAAGAAGCATCTTAGATAGGGTCAGATGTAGCCCCATGAAAACTCGATCTGGAGGGGCATGCTCATGTGCATGCATGCACACACGTGCACGTACACACACACACACACACACACACACACACACACGCACCCCTACCTTTACCACTCTCTAAAATCAGTCAGGCACACATTCGAGCAGCTTCTGCATGCCAGGATGTGCCCATACTCAGCTCATACAAACATGGAAGAGTTGAGAGAGCTGGGACCTGGGATGAGCTCTGCCACAGACTTGCTTCTTATCTTTGGTGAGGTGACATTTCTTTCTCTGGGCCTCAATTTCCCTATCTGTTAAATGGGACAAATAGCCTTCTCCTCAAGGGCGAATGTCAAAGGCATGTGAAGTTCTGCATGCAAAGCCAGTGGCTTGGCCCAGGTCTCTTTAATGTGTTCCCGTTTCCTCCTTTGGGTGTCAGAATGAAGCCACGCCTCCCACAGGGTCCATATCAACCCCTTCCCTTCTGGTCCACTAGGGTTTCCTGGCAGAGGAGGGATTTGAGGGGAATAGTATTCTAGGCAGGTCAAGACGAAGGCCTAGATGCACACATGCGTCAAGGTCTCTTTGCTCAGCCAGTTTAGACTTTGTAATTGGCTTGGGTTTTGTTTTTATCTTTGGTCTTTTTAGTTTAATCTACTTTCTGGATTCCGCCGGTGGCTNGGGGGTAATATATTCTTTCTCAAAGACTTTTGACAATCAAGTGAAATAATTTGTGTGAAATATTCTAGGATGGGCTTTCAAATGGCACTAGTGTTGTAAAGAACCTGCCTGCCAAAGCAGGAGACATAAGAGACTCAGGTTTGATCCTTGGGTTGGGAAGATCTCCTGGAGGAGAGCATTTCAATCCACTTCAATATTCTTGCCTGGAGAATCCAATGGACAGAGGAGCCTGGTGGGCTACAGTCCAAAGGGTCCCAAAGAGTCAAACATGACTGAAGTAACTTAGCACACACGCACTCTAGGAGAAAGCCAGATTCATAGTAGTTACTCAGTGAGTTGTAGTTGGATTGCTTTACAGAAATTTATCTTTTGATGATAGAAATTCTCATTTGGCTACGAGTAGAGTTTCTCCCTTGCTGGTTCAGCCATAAAGAATTTGCTGTCAATGCCTGCCAAAGCAAAAGATGCAGGTTCGATCCCTGGTTTGGGAGGATCTCCTAGAGAAGGAAATGGGAACCCACTCCACTATTCTTGCCTGGAAAATCCCATGGACAGAGGAGCCTGGTGGGCTATAGTGCATAGGGTCACAAAGAGTCAGACATGACTTAGCAACTAAACAACAGCCAGAATTCTCTCAGTTGTGACTGGTTGTTAAATGTGCTGAGATTTTGTCTCCATCTGTTACCTTTCACTGTGTGTAGGCATTCTGGGTGGTCAAAAACTAATTCACAAACTCCAGCTGCTTCTTGGTTCCAGAGCCTACCTAATTGGAGGTTGTTATCAATAAAATTGGGCTTCCCACGTGGCATTAATGGTAAAGAACCTGCCTGCCAATGCAGGTGACATGAGAGACATGGGTTTGATCCCTGGGTTGGAAAGATCTCCCTGGAGAAGGAACTGGAAACCCACAGCAGTATTCTTGCCTGAAGAACCCCATGCACAGAAGAGCCTGGAGGGCTTCAGTCTATAGGNATGAGAGACATGGGTTTGATCCCTGGGTTGGAAAGATCTCCCTGGAGAAGGAACTGGCAACCCACAGCAGTATTCTTGCCTGAAGAACCCCATGCACAGAAGAGCCTGGAGGGCTTCAGTCTATAGGGTTGCAAAGAGTTAGACATAACTGATGAGACTTGGCACAGCACCAACAAAATTAATCTACCTGAGACAAGAATCATTTGTTTTATAGAGAAACAGTGTCATCAAAAGGTAGTAAGTCCAGCATATTTCTGCAGGACTACACTTCCCTTTCAACATGGGATTCTCAAGGCCTTGCCACAAACTTGATTCAGATCAGGGCTGAGTACAGTTTATCCAAGCAGTATCATTGAAGGGCATTAGAAAATCTAGTTAAGAGCTCAACAGTTCATGTGTGTAGAAATCTCATCCATGACATCTGGGATACCCAGTCAGCCTCAGAATTCCCTTGGTGTTGACATCAGTGCAGAGAGGTTGTTCTGCATTTGTGAAGTCTCTTCCTCTTGATCCATTGTCCTCCCTCCTCTTGTGTCATTACAATCATAATAAATTGGATCTGCATGCTAGCTGCCTGGATGGAAATAAATTTTATGGTTTTAGTATAATGGGAAAAGAGAAGAGACACGCATAATACTCATACTTGGAATTGCTAAAGTTGGAGCCAATATGGTCATAGCCATAGCCGGGTCTGTGAGTTTGTATTTGGTATATGAATTCCTAAGTGCTACTGCTGTAAGTTATGTGCAGAGGGTGTCATTACTGAATTATGAATCTTCTGTACTAGAAGGCTTAATATTTTGTTCAGTGCTTTGCATAAAATTGTTCAAGTGCCTTGAGTAGTATATGGATCTGGCCATCATTTTTGAGTTGTTTGAGAAAAGTAGTCCCTTTTAAAGGCTTCTTATTTAAGATTTGTGAAAAAGCCATCATTGTATTTCCACTGATCGTCTCTTAAGCTATTTGTGTTTTTACTTCTTTGAGACATCTCATGTTGCAGTACTGAGTCAATCTGGAATGTGGGTTTGCAAATTTGGTTCTGAGGAGCAGGCCAGCTGGGAGCCCCGCACAGACACCATGAGCCACTTCTGTGGGAAAACAGAAACCTCTCTCACCACTAATGACCCCTATAGAGACAATCAGCTTTTTAAAAAGATATATATTTTTAATAGTAGTTATTAAAAATCTTAACCTTTTAAATGAAGATATTTCTATTCAAACATTTGGAAGAAATGAAAGACAGATTATAAATACACTTTTTTAATTGATGGTAATGTCAATCAAGTCAACAGTAGTTATTTAACCAAGACATTACATATCTCATCTACCCTATTTCACATTTTAAGATCACTCTAGGTAAGGAGATAGCTTTAAGAAAGTATATGTTAGATTGAAAATTATAGTCTCTTTTTTGGTATTATCACCACAGTATTTTTCTGATAATTTAGGTATTAAACTCAATTTATATGGATAAAAAAAAAAATCCAAGCCTTTGCTCNCATATCTCATCTACCCTATTTCACATTTTAAGATCACTCTAGGTAAGGAATAGCTTTAAGAAAGTATATGTTAGATTGAAAATTATAGTCTCTTTTTTGGTATTATCACTACAGTATTTTTCTGATAATTTAGGCATTAAACTCAATTTATAGGGATGAAAAAAAAAATCCAAGCCTTTGCTCTTTTCATTGTTCTGTTTCATTTTGGGCTTCATTTTCACTGTGTGAACTGTGTTTACTCCAGTAAACTACAGCCACAGTAAGATCTCCTCTATTATCTTACATGGAAACGTTCATTGGATAATATTTGTACCTTGCTTTGAATTCCTCCAAAGTATGCACATTGTTCCCCAAATTCAACATGTGCTAAATAGGTCTCATAATACCCCAAATATTTTTTTCACAATTACTTTAAAACAGCATAATTTTTGAATATATAAGTCCTGCTAACTAAAATATCTACCCTCTTTCCATTTCATCAGCATATTTACCGCCTACCTATTTTCTGTTTGGTTACATTTTATCACACAAACAAAATAAGTATTTCTAGACTAATGGAAACCAACAGTCACACTGAACCAATTAAAGCAAGCAGAGGAAAGAATTAGCTGAGAAAAATCTGTGGTGTTTTATGGATGAGATTTTATGCACAATATCATACCTCACATTATCATAACTCACAGACTTCTTACTTTCTTAATGAGTGACAATAGCAAATCTGGAAAACATCTGCCTTGAAAAAGAACACTAACTGCTCTCAGCTTAAAAAATGTTGCTCGGCTATTACTGTATAGCAGCCATGCGTATCATATTGTGGTATGAGATGTCTTGGTTGTAAGACATTAACATTCTCCTGTTTGATTTCAAATTGTCTAGAACAGAATCCCGGCATAACTCAAATCATTGTAAAGCCACAGTTGCAATAAAGAACATGATTTACTATTAAGCAGATCTTCAACACTGCTGCTCAATTCCCAGAAATCATTATGACTTGGATGAAGAAAATTTAGCAAACTGTTCTGTGATTTTGTGCTATCTAAAAAGAAAGCCATCAATATAAAAATGAAATCTAAAGCAACCTCTCATTTATATAGCTAACCATTTCGACTGGTAAGGATATTTTGGCAGCACAAATAAAGTATTTTCTTTAAATTTCATTACAACCTCAAGAGCAGCTACCATCATAAATTTATCAAAGTAATTCTCTGGTGGTCCAGTGGTTAGGACTCAGTGCTTTCACTCCTGAGGCCTGGGTTCAGTCCCTGGTTGGGGAACTAAGATCCCACAAGCCAACTGGTATTTGGAAGATGAAAGAATGACACTTTTAGGAGAAGGAATAAAAAACAACTCTAGCATCATTTATGCATTGCATGTCCTAGTTTTTCCAGTTATTGTTCAGTAGTTCTGAAAGTTAAAAGTAGCTGTTCATTCATTTTTATTTCTCTTGAAAGTGGGAAGTAAGATCACAGTAAACTGCTTTCTCACTTTGAATATGTGTTCTCATTGTACTCATACTGTATTATTAATTTCTAAACCACCACGAAAGCATAGTTTGGCAAAATGCTAATTATTTCTTTCTTGGCTTAGAAAATAAATTTGGTCATGGAAAAGAATTCATTTCTGGACAATTTCAGATATTTGTCATCATTTTTTTTTCATTTCAGTAGTGATGCCTTATTATTACAAAGTGTGAAAATTTTCATTCAAGAGTGACTTTATCCAAGACATTATCTAATGGAACAGCTGGTACCCTTGTTCATATTGACCCTGAACTGTTGAAAAGTTCACAATTCTCACAGGCCTTTGACTTGCCTTTGTTATAAACAGAGCAAGGTCTGAATAAATTATATTAACTATTTAGCTCATTTTCTATTATTTTATCTTATTTTTACTTTTTTGGCTGCACTGCGTGGCATGTGGGATCTTAGTTCCCCAACCAGGGATCGAACCTGCACGCCCTGCATTGAAAGCTAGGAGGAGTCTTAACTATTGTACCACCAGGGAAGTCCCTTTTGTTATGTTTGATGAAATAATTCACATGAATTGAAGACAGAATTTTTCCATATACCAACTGAGTTTTAAATTATACAGTTGATTTACTTTCAAACATTTTTGATTATCAGAAATGCTCTCAAAATGTGCCCTCCAACTCATAATCTTATGTATTAGTATATGTATAGATACTGATATATATCTGTTTTTAGATAATTCTACTGTTTAGCCCAAAGCATAAGCAGATTTGAATTTTTAATCTTATTAGTTCCAGAAGACAAACCTAGTAGTGTGTAAAGAGGACTGAGCCAAGTTGATGGTGGCTTGTGAACAGGCTCTGAACAGAATCATACTGTTTACAGTTATCTTTCGCATGCAGGTGCATTGTGGGAAAGTAACCCACCTCTGAAGTCACATCGTAAGAAATTAACAATGCTGTATTTGTTTCTGTTTAATATTTCTCATATTTCTTATTCTCATTCTGTAGGAATGCATTCTAATCCAAGCACACATTCTCATACATTCATTAATCCTTATGCTCCAAAATGATTCACATGAAAACTCAAAATCAGATGGTTTCATGTGTTCCAACTTAGCTTAAGCTAAAACAGGGTCATCCTTGAACTTGTCATCTGCTGAGGTATTGAATTCCCTAATTCATTCAATTACATGATCTTAAGAATGTGGCCATTTGCCATTTCTATCTCAACTTTGAACACATGTTTTTGCATCTAACTGTTCAGCTTAGGAACCCGTTAAGTATAAATTACCTAATGGAAAAAAAAAAAAAGAGTAAATCATTTAAGAAACTATCTAAGCAATACATAAAAATGTTTTTTCTGTTTAAAAATAAAGTATTATTAATGTAATTTTCCTGGTGATGAAAAATTTTAACTCTTTAAAACATGCTACTGCAATATCTGAATTACAAATTAATTGTTTAAAGAGTAAAATATTTCTTTAGTTTAAGAAGAATTCTCATATACTTAATGACATTTTAATCAGGGTGATATTTTGAGAGAAAATCAGTTGTCATTTTTTCCCTAATTTAAAACAGCATACTAATTCTGGACTAAATTAATTGTAAAAAAATTATTTTCACATGTGTATATTGTTACTCAATTTTCTTCTAAGAATGGACAGATGTTAGTTTCAGATATTTATAATTAAATGGTTGAGTCAAATTAAACATAATTTGTCTTCTTCGCTGGACTAAAAACTCCTAAAGGGTGCATGCAGATTGTGTCTTTTTCATTTCCCAGATAGAGAAATGACTAGAACAGAATTTGGCATGTAGTAGGTGCTCATTAAATGTGACTGAATTGATCTAAATCTTTATGTGGCCAGATATAAAACACTTATTTTATTTTTATCATGCAGCCTTCAACTAAAGAATAAAATATAAGCTTATACTTTGCATTTATCCCATGTCTTTTAAAAATCCTTTTCAGATCACTTTCACATAGTTATACCACTTGATCCTTTTGGAGTGATGGGTCTAATAAGTCTTATCAGTCTATTTTTCTTGTTTGAAGTCACACTCCTGGCTAATTATGTGGCAGGAATTGGAAACTAGGTTTTTTTCTTTTAAACACTTGTAGGCCCTTTGTCTGTTCACTGTCTTATGAGCAATATGTGGAATGGGTCAGATTGCCTCTTTGTAGAAAAGACTTCTTTCTTCAATTTGGAAATGAAGAGTACTGAAAAGACTATCACTTCTACACAAACAACAAGTGAAAAAAAACCTGACAAATGGAAATTAATGATATTTGAACCCATGAAAGAATTGAGATTTCAGAGTGAACAACTACCCTAAAATATGGGGAGAGACAGTGCTTGCAAAGAAAGATGTTGCCAGATTTGTATAAGCCAAAGAGAAGATTTGGCTAGAAGTTTTTAATGAATTTCTAAAGATGGTAATGATAACCCTGTATGTAAGACAGCAAAAGAGACACATATATATAGAACAGTCTTTTGGACTCTGTGGGACAAGTGAGGGTGGGATGATTTGGAAGAATGGCATCGAAACATATAGATTATCATATGTGAAACTAATCGCCAGGCTGGGTTCAATTCATGATACAGTATGCTTGGGGCTGGTGCACTGGTATGACCCAGAGGGATGGTATGGGGAGGGAGGGAGGAGCAGGGTTCAGGATGGGGAACACATGTACATCTGTGGTGGATTCATGTCAGTGTATGGCAAAACCAATACAATATTGTAAAGTAATTAGCCTCCAATTAAAATAAATAAATTTATATTAAAAAAACACAAAAAATAAAATAAATATAAATAAATAAAAACTACAGATGCATGGGGCGGGAGGGGAGAAGTGGCTGGAACATAGTTTTTTTTTTTCCCTATGCTATCGGAAATAGTGGTTTGAAATACTTAAACTTTGTTGTGATTTTAAAGGTGATATTTAAAAAAAAAAATTAAAAAATCTCTCACAAGATCAAAAATAAATAAATAAAGCCTGGTTGGGAAGGTGAAGCCCCTGGAGCTGCAGACATTTGTGTGTGTATGGGGTCACAGTCACAGAAGAATTTCCCTCTAGGAACTCCCAGGGCAGATTGAGGAGAGGCCTAGGAAAATTTCCCCTGTGCTATGGCCAGAACAGGGGAGGGAACAGAAGCCACTGCCAACACCACCAGATTCACCTTCTGTATCATCTAAGAGGAACAAAAGCCTTACTATACAGGGAAGAGGAAACAAAGGTATGGACTAAGGCATCTGGGGGATAGCTGAGACCATGTAGACCCAGTATTACCCCTGGAGAAGGAACAGAAATACTTAAGAATGTCTCAGACCTGAGATCCAGGTTCATAATGCTTGCCTAAATCTGAGGCTTAATAAGAACATCTCCTTTCACCACTCCCCCTATTATTCTCAAATAAAATTAAGAGTGGAATACAACTGGGAGAGCTGCAGGAGACAGAATCTGTCTTTTGCACAAAGGAAAAAACAAAACAAAACACCTTAGCCAAGTAGAAGATCCAGAGCCAGGCAGGAAGCAAGCTTCAAACCCAGCCCAGTTCTTGACTTGATGGGCATGAACCCCTATACTAACAGCCCAACAGGGGGAAATGTGTGCCCATCTCCAAATATAACAATCATATATCCCAATATTTATTTTGTCTTATACAATACATCCAACTTNAGATCCAGAGCCAGGCAGGAAGCAAGCTTCAAACCCAGCCCAGTTCTTGACTTGATGGGCATGAACCCCTATACTAACAGCCCAACAGGGGGAAATGTGTGCCCATCTCCAAATATAACAATCATATATCCCAATATTTATTTTGTCTTGTACAATACATCCAACTTTAAACAAAAAAAATTTAGGCTTACAAAGAGGGAAGAAAAAAGACAGTTTAAAATGACAAAGGAGTCAATAGAGCCAGACTCAGATGTGACCCATATGTTGGACCTATCCAATAGGGATTTAAAATAGTTATGGTTAATATGGTAAAAGCTGTAATTGAAAAGGGAGACGACATACCTGGTTGAGTAGATACTTTGAGCAGAGACATGGAAACTATAAAAATGAAAATCCTAGAAAAGAATAATTCAGTAGCAGAGATGAAGAATGTTTTCAGTGATTTTGCCAGTAGATTTAAGATAGCTGGAAAAAGAGCCAATGAACTTGAAAATGGAGCTAGGTCAATAGAAATTACCAAAAGTGAAACACAAAGAGGAAAAAGAATGATACAAAAGAGAATAGAGCATCCAATGGCTAAAGGACAATACCAAATGATCTAACATATGCATAATTGAAACTCCAGGAGCTCAGGTGGTAAAGAATCTGTCCACAATGTGAGAGACCTGGGTTTGATCACTAGGTCAGGAAGATCCCCTGGAGAAGGGAATGGCTACCCATTCCAATATTCTTGCCTGGAGAATCCCATGGACAGAGGAGCCTGGCAGGGTACAGTTCATGGGGTCGCAAAGAGTCTGATACTATTGAGTGACTAACACTTTCATTTACTTTAACTTTCAGGAGAACAAAAAGAGTAGAGGGCAGAAAAAATATTTGAAGAAATATGAGTAATAAATTAAAAAAACCCAATGCCTGTGAACATCATGCTCTAAATCCTGAAAGCTGAAGACATAGAAAAAAACAGTGAAGGCAGACTGAGGGGAAAATGATGTTACATTGATGAACAAGGAAGAGAATTACAGCAGACTTCTCATTAGAAATCATATAAATAAGAAGGCAATAGAATGATGTCTGTAAGTTCTTAAAAGGAAAAAAATCTGACATATCTAGTAAAAAATATCTTTCAGTTATGAAGCAGGGGGCTTCCCTGGTGGTCTGGTGGTTAAGAATCCACTTGCCTATGTATGGGACATGGGTTCAATCCCTGGTCTGGGAAGATCCCATACGCTGCAGAGCAACCAAGCCAGGGTGCCACAACCACTGAAACTGCTCTGGATGCCGTGCTCCACAACGAGAGAAGCTACTGCAGTGAGAAGCCTGTGCACCTCAGTGAAGAGTAGAGACTGATTGCCGCAACTAGAGAAGGCCCACACACGGCAATGGAGACCCAGCATAGTCATAAAGAAATAATGATATCTGCGAGAATGGCGTTGAAGAATATATGCTATTATGTAAGAAACGAATCACCAGTCTATGTTTGATACAGAATGCAGGACGCTTGGGGCTGGTGTACGGGGATGATCTAGAGAGACGTTGTGGGGTGGGAGGTGGGAGGGGGACTCGGGATTGGGAGCTTGTGTGCACCTGTGGTGGATTCGTGTCGATGTATGGCAAACCCAATAGAGTATTGTAAAGTTAAATTTAAAAATAAATAAATT
>SJYV01005777.1:92882-191579 GCA_006410875.1 Neotragus pygmaeus | reverse complement strand
TCCTCTATTTCTTTGCATTGATTGCTGAAGAAGGCTTTCTTATCTCTTCTTGCTATTCTTTGGAACTCTGGATTCAGATGCTTATATCTTTCCTTTTCTCCTTTGCTTTTTGCCTCTCTTCTTTTCACAGCTATTTGTAAGGCCTCCCCAGACAGCCATTTTGCTTTTTTGCATTTCTTTTCCATGGGGATGCTCTTGATCCCTGTCTCCTGTACAATGTCACGAATTTCATTCCATAGTTCATCAGGCACTCTATCAGATCTAGGCCCTTAAGCAAATGAAACGTGCGGGCTTGGATCTTTCAGAGCTCAAGTGTATAACATATTGAAGGGATTCCTGGTCTTGTGTTTCTGCTGTTTCTACTTAAAACTTGGACAAAACTATACTTTCTCTATTTTCCCACTATCCTCAATGAAGAATGATGGGAAGAGATTAATCTATTTCTTTCTCTTGACTCTGAAATCCTTGAGATACAATTGTGGTGAAACTGCCACTCACTAGTGGTAAATTCGGGGCACAGGAACTTGTCCTCCTGTGCCTCTAGCCAGCATGTGGAAGTCTCATGAATGTAGGATTTTCTAAATTTCCATGCATACAACCCTTCAGAAGCTTGTAGCATCCCTGGCCCTCAGCTATTCCCAATGCTGAAACAAATTAGTGAGGCCAAGCAGTCAGTTGCCTACTTGGAGAGGGAGCAAATTTATTTATGGCAAATTCTCTGGCCACTTGCCAGCGTCAGACATGTTCACAAACAAAACTGGTTGGAGGAGGGGTGGCAGAGAAAGGAAGGTGGTGAAGATGGATCCTGTGCCCTGGAATAATCAGGGCCTCCCTGGTGGCTCAGAGGTTAGAGAGTCTGCCTTTAATGTGGGAGATCCGGGTTCGATCCCTGGGTTGGGAAGATACCCTGGAGAAGGAAATGGTAAACCACTCCAGTATTTTTGCCTGGAGAATCCCATGGACGGAGAAGCCTGGTAGGCTACAGAGAGTCGGAAACGACTGAGCGACTTCACTTTCCAAAGGGTGGAGCCTCTACAGGGTTTGAGAAGGGCTGTTTGGGAGAAGCTTTCCTAATCCCACTTAAAAAGAGAGATGTATTCTGATGTTAGGTAGGCCTTTCTGCTGCCTGGCAAATGATATTTTATAGCATTTCAGTAATTATATTCCATTGTACAGAGAGGTAACTAAGGTCCAAAAAATAAGGAGTGAGGCTGGTAGGAATTAAGTAACACAGGCGATTTTTAGTCCTGGCTCTGTTGGCCGTTCGGCAATTGTGCATGTGTGCGCAGTCGTATTCATACTTATATTTTAAAGAAATAGCTTTATTTAAATGTGAACCTGAAGACTGAAAAAAACCCAACATATTTTAATTTATATGCATTCTTAGCCCTAATATAGATTAATATTTAAGTAATAGCATTCATTCATCACTCATTCACTAAGCACCATGCCAGACACATATCTGACATTTACAAAGAGCTCTATGTTTTTGAAAAGTACTCATAATGCATCATCACAAGTCCAACAGAACCCTGAGTGTGTCTTAGTGGGTCCTCTCAGATCAGGAATGGTGATGTTTCCTGGTTGCTGGAGGCCTGCTGAACCAGACTGAAGCCTAAGGGTCTGCTCTGAGGTGTCACTAGGCAGGGAAAATAGATATCTGAAGGTATTGGGACCTTGGTTATTATCGCATGGTGGTAAAGAATCCCCCGTCAATACAGGAGGTATTGGGGTTTGATCCCTGTGTTGCGAAGATCCTCTGGAGAAGGAAATGGCAATCTACTCTAGTATTCTTTCCTGGAATCCCATGGACAGAGGAGCCTGACGGGCTATAGTCCCTGGGGTCACAAAGGACTCAGACACAGTTTAGCGACTAAATAGTCACCACATATCGTCCTGTGCCAAACCAGCCCCTGTGCTCTGAATAACGAGGTTGAGATAAAGACACTGGAGTTCTGCTGATATTCTCTGCCATCCCTCCCTAGATACCTCCCTGAATGACATGGTACGGCCAGGAGGAAGAGCTTGCAGAAACTTCTCACGCTGGAGCTTCACGTGTGACGGAGCCTGGGCAGGGGGAGTATTTTTGCTGATTCCTTAGGCCAGGCAAATCCAGGTGATAATTTTGGTGCTGACCAAACTGCTTCCTTCGTAGTGTTTTTTCACTTTACAATAACTATGGGACTTCTGCTATTTTCATGGCTGTTTTAGCTGCTGCGTTAAGTAAACCATTTCCCAAATAGATACGTTAGAAATATTTTAAAATAATTATGGGGAGGAGTGATTCTTCAGTCTACTGAGGAGACAGCCAGTACAAGTGGAGTCCTGAAAAGCTGATAAAAGAACCCACAGGCAGACCGATCAACTAATGATGAACATGGAGAAATTCTGCTTAATGAACTGAGCAGACAGTTGTGAAGATGAGTTAGCTTTCGCCTTTCCTTCACGTGTATATGTTTGATAGTTTTTTGCATAAATTAACTGACTCCTTAGAACGAGTTCCAAGTCTTCCCCCCATCCCACGCCCAGGTGGTCCTAACGAGTGCAGGTACTCTGGCAAAGCAAGGAGGGAAAAGAGGAAAAAGTTGGCCACAATAAAACAAGTAATGGATTTCATATCCCTCTAGAGAGGTTTTAATGGCACCTGTGCCTCAGGTGAAGTAAAGACTAAATGTTTTAGGTGCCTAGGGGTCTTGCATCACGCAAGAAGATGGGAAGTACTCAACCAAGGACTTGGTGTCAGGTGCTCATGGACACAAGAAATTCCAAGAATTCATATCTGCTCTCAAGATTCAGTGCACAGAGCGAGGTCCCAGCAGCTGGGGAGCTGAATACAGGACCCAGTGCCCTCAAGATCTCACGTGCCTTGGGAGGGAAAGTAATAAGCCCCAGTGAGGACCGCCAAGGTGAAAGGGTAATGCAAACCGTGATTATCTTCTCACTTACAGTTCATACATGGACAGACCACGAGTTGGTTAACCCAGTGTGCATTCCCCATTGCCTGCTTTTGCTAGAGCAGCTGGGAGAGCTAAATGCCACTTTCACAGTCTCCCTGCAGCCTGGAGCAGACATGAGGCGGAAGCAGAAAACTGCTGTGGGGTGGGGAGTCTGGGTAGGGAGTGGGGTGGGGAGTGGGATTCTGGAAAAACTTCTGCTTACCTAACAAAAAGGACTGATGTGGCTTCTTTGCTCCTTCCCCTTTCTTCCCTTCTTTCTGTCTTAGGTGGGGATGTGTTACCAGAAAGTGAAAGTATTAGTTGTTCAGTCGTTTCCAATTCTTTTCGACACCATGGACTGTAGCCTGCCAGGTGCCTCTTGTCCACGAAATTCTCCAGGCAAGAATACTGGAGTGGGTAGCCATTCCTTTCTCCAGGGTATCTTCCTGACCCAGGGATTGAACCTGGGTCTCCTGCATTGCAGGCAGATTCTTCACAGTCTGAGCCATCAGGGAAGCCCTAAGCTGGGGGCAACTATCTTATAAAGGAGAGAAAGGACTTCAGACTCACTGTCCCTGACGTTGTTAGGCTGCTGAACTAAAACTAGCATTTGCCAGTCTACAGAATCCGTAAGACATGAGAGAAATCAACTCGATTTGTTGAGGCCACAGTAAGAATTTTTTTTGAAACTTGCTATGTATCTTTTGTGTTTTCTCTTGATTCAAACTTTGCAGTACATGCTGTAGTCCTAAGTTTCGAAGATATCTGGGTCAGCTCCAGGAGGCAGCAGAACCTCTTGACAACATTCGGTGACACCACCTGGAGGAATTAATAAGACATCACTTGCGTGGATGAGCAACAGATGCACTGGCACATTATCCATTAGTGACCTTACCCACTGTCAATTTTTTCTGAACTATTTTTCCCCAAATTTGATAAATTGATGACTCACCCACAATAAGGTCTATTTCCATTCCTGCAGTTTGGGTAGTGTGTTCCTGCAGTTTAGGTACTGTGTCCTTAGTACCACTGAAGCTAGTAGATCTTTTAAGATGAGGTCAGTGGGGGACATTTGGTTTAGAGAAGAAGAAAGAGAATGAAATCTGTAAGAATGAAAAAGAGAAAAATTGTGGAAAGGTTGGAACACGCATTCAAAAAAATATGCTCAATTATGTTTTCTCTTGTTTCTGGATTGTTTTCAATGAGATGGCATCATGGATTTTGAAAGCAATAATCGTATCTGTTATTCTTAATTTATTTTGGGGTTAAAGCCCCAGTGTACTAACCACAAGGCAATCTTTTCTTCTGACATGTGTGTCTCCTGTCTTCAACCCATCCCCGCCCATATTCAAAAAGGGTAAGAAACATTCTGAAGTCTGTATAATCGTATGAGCTTTGTGGCTCTATTTTCAAGCAGGAGTGCGGGGGATAAAGTTGGCTGAATTGAACCTTTAGAAAAGGGGTGGTATCCATTGAATTTTATGTTTTACTAAGTGTGATGAAAACAAAATAAAACAGGTGCCCTTCAAATGGAGGCCTGAAATCTGCAAAGGTTTTTCTGTCAAGCTTAACAGTAATGGTTCTTTCCTGTGTCACATTTGGCAGGGGCTTAGCAATTGAGTTCTCCCTTCTGTAGGGGTGTTGTGAAGGGCAATGAAGCAGGGGTTGGAACCTGAATAAGTTTTGNTCCATTGAATTTTATGTTTTACTAAGTGTGATGAAAACAAAATAAAACAGGTGCCCTTCAAATGGAGGCCTTAAATCTGCAAAAGTTTTTCTGTCAAGCTTAACAGTAATGGTTCTTTCCTGTGTCACATTTGGCAGGGGCTTAGCAGTTGAGTTCTCCCTTCTGTGGGGGTGTTGTGAAGGGCAATGAAGCAGGGGTTGGAACCTGAATAAGTTTTGAAAGTTAAAGCGAGTTGGAAGTGTCTTCTATATGTTTTCTATCTTTCTCCCTGAAAGTCAAATAAATCTTCAGAACTCTTCACATTTCAAACATAATATTTTTTCACATCCATGAAATGATTTTTCTGAAGCTCACTCTATGCATGTAGCTTTTACATCTGCACAGTGCTTCCCAGGGATGTTATTAGCTATGCCTCCTGAGAACACTGAGGGGGAACTCATATTGTTACCCTGGTTTGATATTTAAGAAAACTGACAAAGGCTTATCAGAGGCCACCTCTGTGAGCTCTTGGAACGGTGACACGTCGCAAATGGCTGTACTTTGTCTGTGTTTTTAAAGAGTATTCTAAACATATCCTAGTTTAAAACAGAAGCCCACCACAGCTCTTTAGCTGTATTGCCACTTCAAGATATATCCTCCAGTAATATCTCATTTTTTTAAATAAAATTCNTGACACGTCGCAAATGGCTGTACTTTGTCTGTGTTTTTAAAGAGTATTCTAAACATATCCTAGTTTAAAACAGAAGCCCACCACAGCTCTTTAGCTGTATTGCCACTTCAAGATATATCCTCCAGTAATATCTCATTTTTTAAATAAAATTCAGCTGCTTCCTAATTTAGAGTTACC
Source organism: Neotragus pygmaeus (assembly GCA_006410875.1). NCBI lineage: Eukaryota > Metazoa > Chordata > Mammalia > Artiodactyla > Bovidae > Neotragus > Neotragus pygmaeus. The sequence goes on along the minus strand of SJYV01005777.1, from coordinate 186,109 downwards.
TAATTTAGAGATACAGACCTTCTTGTGTAGACCTGGGATTAGGCAGCGTGCTGGAAGATGATATGCCACTGCTGTTGTTTGGCCACTAAGTTGTGTCTGACTCCTTGCAACCCCATGGACTGCAGCACACCACTCTCTTCTATCCTCCACTGTCTCCCAGAGTTTGCTCAAAGTTATGTCCACTGAGTCGGTGATGCTATCCAACCGTCTCATCCTCTGTCGCCCGCTTCTCCTGCCTTCAATTTTTCCTAGCCTGAGGCTTTTCCAATAAGTTGGCTCTTAGCCTCAGGTGGCCAAAGTGTTGGCGCTTCAGTTTCAGCATCAGTCCTTTCAGTGAATATTCAGGGTTGATTTCCTGTGGGATTGACTGGTTTGATCTCCTTGCAGTCCAAGGGGCTCTCAAGGCAGTCCAGGTGATGCCATGGAATAACCCCATCCTAAAAACTGGGTTTGTCTTCTTCCTCAGGCCCACTCTATTCAATAGTATCAGCTTATAACTCTGTCAAGGACTCTGACCTCGCTTACCCCTGAGGGTCATATGTTACTCATTTGTGGATGCACCCATCAAACATTTATTAAGAACCTACTGTTTGCTGGGAAGTTGGCTGGATTCTAGAGACAAAAAGAAAATTGTGTCAGAGGCATGTACAAGTAACCTAGGAAATGACTGAATAGACCTCTGGAATTATTCCCAGGATGCCAAAGAAAAATGCTTTTGTACACAACATTTTAGTAGATCAGTGAATTACTGATTAAATGGGAACATATCATTCAGATGTCGGATTTTAGACTTTTGTATCACTTAAAATACTTGGGGAAGTTTTAGAACAATCTATTCTATGGAGAAAGTAAATCTGAACACTGTTACCTGGAGGGTGGGGGGAATGAGGGTGGATGTTAACTGAAGGGGAGCAAGAGAGAGTTTTCTGTGCTGGTGACGGTGTTCTGTCTTCTGATGGAGGTTTGCGTTACACAGATACACATATTTGTCAAAACTTATCAAATACACACTCATAATTCATGCATGTAATTCAAAATAAAACTGGCTGTAAATGAAAGATTGAAAATAAAACACTTAGGGGCTAAGAGAGCAAGGAAAGAGGCATTTCTTTACACCAGATCCCTTTTACTAGGTCTAGCCCAAGAAGTTGTGTTGTTCAATTGCTAAGTCNGGGAGGGATTGGGGGCAGGAGGACAAGGGGACGACAGAGGGTGAGATGGCTGGATGGCATCACCGACTCGATGGACATGAGTCTGAGTGAACTCCAGGAGTTGGTGATGGACAGGGAGGCCTGGCCTGCTGCAATTCATGGGGTCGCAGAGAGTCGGACACGACTCAGCGACTGAACTGAACTGAACTGAACAATTGATCAAAAAATCCACAACTCCTTCCTTCAGTTCAGTTCAGTCGTTCAGTCGTGTCCGACTCTTTGTGACTCCATGAATCGCAGCACGCCAGTCCTCCCTGTCCCATCACCATCTCCAGGAGTTCACTCAGACTCACGTCCATCGAGTCGGTGATGCCATCCAGCCATCTCACCCTCTGTCGTCCCCTTCTCCTCCTGCCCCCAATCCTTCCTTAACTCAAGCTAGCTACCGTCTTTAGCTGAAACTGCAGAAATCGCCTGGTTCCCATGCTCCCAAGCTCTAAGCAGCACCCTGCAATCCCATACACGTAGACCAGATAAAGTAACCTTTGTAAACATGAGCCATATTTTGTCCTTCCAGTTCCCAGTACCATCCAGTGATTGCAATGGCTTTTCATGACCTGCTCTCTGCTTGGTTTTCTGACCTAACCTTTTTTTTTTTTTTTAACTCTTATATTAGCTCACTCCCAAATAGGCATGCTGGTTTTACGACTGCATCTTAAATATGCCATTCAAATTCCATCTAGAATATATTTACTTTTAATTTGTTTAGCTCATTAATAATTTATTAAAGTTTTTATGGAAATGTCGTCTCCTCAAGAATGATTTTCTTTGTAGCCTCTCTGAAATAGCTGTTCTGAAAGCTCTTCTGCTTATTTCTAAGCAGTGTTATAAAATAGGAAATTATATTATTTGACTTATTTGCATGCTTTTATGTTTTATGGTCTCATTCTAAATTTGAGAGCAAAGGCCAAGACTTTAGCTATCTGTGTGTTACTGCTTACCCAGTGTTACAGCCAGGCCTTACACAGGTGAGGTTTCATAACTGGACCTTCTCATCCTCTGATCCCACCTCTGGCCCAGTAATTAATATTTCTTCAAAGCATTTTGATTGTATTAGGTTTATATCTCCAATCCATGTAGAAAGTCACTATGATAAATTTTACTGTATACTATCATCTATTGAAAAATATCATTAAAAGATTAACCCTGCAAGAAACTCAATTACTTTAAAATACTTGTGTAAAATAAGATTTTCAACTATATTATAATAATACACTAACCCCAGTATAGTCCTGTTTCCTAGAGATTTCTCTAGGAAATAAAAATTCATTTAAAAAATGTTAAAATTGGATCTACAACAGAGGTTAAATGGTTATTAAAATCAAGGTTTTTGGTGATTCTAGTGCCAAACATTATGCTCTTAATATCATTTTTCCCAGAACAAATGCTGATAGTAGTTAAAATACACTTCCATAAATATTTTTTCATAAATATTCTTCATAAATCTAACACACATTTATTTAGATATTTTTTACACAAAGAGGGTATGTAGAAGTAAAAGATACTCTTTTCCACTATCTCTTTTTAAATATTCATGTCTTGCAGACTGATATCCTTAGTGTTATTCCACCTTACTCTTCAAGGTAGCCAAAATGTCTGTCTATGTAGTATTTTGCCTGTTTCCATTAGGGTATCATGGATTGCTTAAATAGTGAAATGTTCATCACTCAGTCATGTTCAATTCTGCAACCCCATGGACTGTAGCCTGCCAGGCTCCTCTCTCCATGGAATTCTCCAGGTAAATACAGGAATGAGTAGCCATCCCCTTCTTCCAGGGGTCTTCATGACCCAGGGATCAAGCCTGTGGGTCCTACTGGCAGGCAGGTTCTTTACCATTGAACCACCTGGGAACTCCCTATTTTATATACAGTAGTGTGTGTATTAATCCCAATCTCCCAATTTATCCCTCCTCCCCCTCCCCCTGGCATCTACAAATTTTTTTGTACATTCATGACTGTACTTCCGTTTCATAAATAAATTCATTTGTCACCTTACTTTTAGATTCCATAGATAAGCATCATCATATGATGTTTGTCTTTTTGTGGTATTTTGTTTGCTGATTCCTGAGAAAGTATGTCTTTACTTGAAATAGATGACAGATATATTTTCCCAGATGTCACTTTCTTGCATATTTTTATGAGATTTTTTTTTCTATCTAGAAAATTCCCATTTATTATATTTTAATTGCTTTTTTATCTTTTATCATTTCAAGGTTTGAGTTTTTTTAAACAGTGTTTCCCTATTCCTAATATATATAAAATTAGATACTCCAATATTTTGTTCTAGCACTTTTATTGCTTCATTTTTAACTTTTGGGTTATTACCCACCTAGCATTTCATATTGTATAAGTGCAATCATTGGAGAAGGAAATGGCAACCCCCTCCAGTGTTCTTGCCTGGAGAATCTCAGGGATGGGGGAGCCTGGTGGACTGCCATTGATGGGGTCACACAGAGTCGGACATGACTGAAGCAACTTAGCAGCAAGAAGTGCAATAGGTGTTTATTTATATATTTTTAAAGAAAAATGTTTCTATTTCAATGTGATTTAAAATTTTTTTCTCTCATTATGTANAATCTCAGGGATGGGGGAGCCTGGTGGACTGCCATTGATGGGGTCACACAGAGTCGGACATGACTGAAGCAACTTAGCAGCAAGAAGTGCAATAGGTGTTTATTTATATATTTTTAAAGAAAAATGTTTCTATTTCAATGTGATTTAAAATTTTTTTCTCTCATTATGTACTAACTCACTTTTCTTTTTTTTTTCCAATATTTCAATTTTTGCCTTTTTTATTTTTTTTTAATTTTTTTTTTTTTACTTTATTTTACTTTACAATACTCTATTGGCTTCGCCACACATCAACATGAATCCACCACAGGTGTACATGAGCTCCCAATTCTGAATCCCCCTCACACCTCCCACCCCACAACGTATCTCTGGATCATCCCCGTGCACCAGCCCCAAGCATCCTGCATGCTGCATCGAACATAGACCAGCGCCTCGTTTCTTACATGATAGTATACATGCTTCAATGCCATTCTCCCANTGTGAGTATGGTTTCAGTGTGTCTGCCCTCTGATGCCCTCTTGCAACACCTACTATCTTACTTGGGTTTCCCTTACCTTGGGCATGGGTATCTCTTCATGGCTGTTCCAGCAAAGTGCAGCTACTACTCCTTACCTTGGATGAGGGGTATCTCCTCACCGCCACCCTTCCTGACCTTCAACGTGGGATGGCTCCTCTATGCCCTCCTGCGCCCACGTAGCCACCCTATTACATAGTCTCAAAAATTGACATGTCCAGACTGCCTCACTTATTTTGTTTCATGTGCCTTCAAAACAATTACTATGGTAGATACAATCTTTATGTAGTTTGAGAAGATGTTTTTAAAAAGTTTAATGCTATTATATGCAACAACAAGCATTTTTCTTTTTTTATTACATGCTTTTACATATAATAAAATCTCATGGCTAATCATATGAAATGAAAATTTCAATGCTGCTCCTGCTAAGTCACTTCAGTCGTGTCCAACTCTGTGCAACCAAATAGACAGCAGCCCACCATGTTTCCCTGTCCCTGGGATTCTCCAGGCAAGAACACTGGAGTGGGTTGCCATTTCCTTCTCCAATGTATGANTGAAAATTTCAATGCTGCTCCTGCTAAGTCACTTCAGTCGTGTCCAACTCTGTGCAACCAAATAGACAGCAGCCCACCATGTTTCCCTGTCCCTGGGATTCTCCAGGCAAGAACACTGGAGTGGGTTGCCATTTCCTTCTCCAATGTATGAAAGTAAAAAGTAAAGTGAAGTCACTCAGTTGTGTCCAACTCTTAGCAACCCCTTGGACTGCAGCCTACCAGGCTCCTCCATCCATGGATTTTCCAGGTAAGAGTACTAGAGTGGGGTGCCATTGCCTTCTCCTTGCTATACATTTTTATTAAAAAAAAAACAGACATATAAATTAACATCTACCATTCCAACTTCATATATTTTCATGAAGTGTTATAAGGACATTAAAAGGTGGTTCTTTTTCCAAATGTGGGTATGGAATTAGGTCATAATTATCTCACTCATTGGACTTCCCTGGTGTCACAGACGGTAAAGAATCTAACTTCAATGCAGGAAACCCAGGTTCAATCCCTGGGTTAGGAAGATCTCCTGGAAAATGGTATGTCTACCCACTCCAGTATTCTTACCTGCAGAATTCCATGGACAGAGGAGCCTGTTGGGCTACAGTCCATGGGATCACAAAATGTCAGAAATTACTTGGCGACTAACACACTATCTCACTCATTAGGAAATTGTGTACTTTTCCTTATATCTTTATTGGAGAAATATGTGGACAACCCAAAAGTTCAGGTTTTCTACTTTTCTTCCCCCAGAATCTCTTAACATGAGCTGTTGCACAATGTGGTATCTAATTGTTGTAGCAGTAGCCCATTTTAGATGTTCTCTATATATTCCAAGAAATAAGATGTTTGTGCACTGTATGCCTAGACTTATATATTGAAGTACAACTGAAAGTACAGCTCCAATATTCCTCTATCCCACTACATTATACAGTGAAAAAATAAAATATATCTCTGTAGCAAATTATTTTCAAAAAGTAATTACACATTGATTTATAGCTAATCTACTTAGGTATCCAGACACAAATTATCTAAATAATACTGTGCTAGATGTTTTGTATTTCAAAGCATCAACTTTTCATGAAATCTAGAGTCACTGAATTTTAAAAGTATATATGTGCTATATGACTGATGGCACTTCCCCTATACAGACCCTGACATTTTGGTAGTGTAAGGATTCTCTGGAATGTATAGCTTTAATTCTAAGGTCATCTTTTTGGTAGAGTCAAACTAAATATCAACGGAGATATATACATACTCCTCTCTTAAGACTCCACACAGAGACTGATCGTGATCATAAAATAAAAGGGATACAAACATATACCAAACAAAAATTATTCTTCAGTTTCAACTTCAGAATGTAATAATAAGTCTTAATGCAACTGGACAAAAAATGTTTATTCACATTCTCCTGTAATATTTTTAGATTTCCCTTTCAACAACTTTTTTTTTTTAAATCACATAAATTCCAGAGTCTGGCATAGAATCAGCCTTATTATGGATCTTGCCACACTTTCTACATATTCCCTTTAAAACTCACCAGATATTTGTCTCATTGCCTGGCCAATTTGCTATATCACCACCATTATCTTGAGTGTCCTCTCAATATTGCTCAGAACATTTAAATTCAAGACCTTTATTTCTAAAAATTTTAAGTAGAAATTCATTGAAAAAGTTTCACCACAACCACAGCTTTTTGAGTTCAAAATATTTAGTTGATGAGCAAGACCAATTATGCTTATGATTCTGAAAGTGTGAGATCAGATTACACAATATTTAGTAACAGATTTCCAATGACAATTACTTGCAGAAGTTTTCTTCCATAATACTAATAATTTATGTTATTTATATTCCACTTGTGAGGGTGATGAGAAGCAAAGGAAGGTTTAGTGACCTCATCAAATTATCCAGGCATTCAGGCATACCTCACCCTAAAACTACATTTTCTAGCTAAAAGCTTAAAATTATTTCCCCAAAACAATGTTTTAATCTACTTTTAGTTAAACTGTCTTACACAAGGTAATTTTCTTATATTGGGATAAAAGTACTTGTTCTGCATTCTAACTAATCATACACACATAAGCTTTTGTGACTTTAAATTTCTACTCTAAAGAATTCTAAGTTCTTTACATGAACAGGCAACTAGAATTATTCTTGGTACTGCTATAGACCAATTAATTAAGAAGTACTTTTCGTGATTTTCCAAGTTCAGCAGAAAAGCAATTTTACAATGACTTTTAAACTAATTTCAGAGCTACATTCATACTGGATAATTAATAAATAATAATCATTAGGCAGAATAACATAAGCATTAAGATTATGAGCTCTGGAGTCAGACAGATCTGAAGGGTGTTTGTTAGTTCTCTAACATTGCTAGCTCTCTCAGTCTGTTTCCTCTTCTTAAAAGAGTCATAATAATAGAGGAATAAGAGGTACCAACTACTACTACATATAAAANTGGTGGTGCTGGAGTTGGTTTAAACACATTGGTCATGGTTATATATAGTACTTGAAGTCCAAACATTCACTCCAACTCCATCATCACTTACTCGGGTTGTCCCAGCAAATTCCTCCTGGACTAGTTCTTTGCCAAGTTTAAAAAGCAATGGATTCTAAAGTATAACAGAGAAAAATCAACCTCTCCTTTTTTGAAAAGCCTTAAAAAGTTTTCCCTTCCTTGCCCCTAAGAGGAAGCTTTTCACATACAAATGCATTTGTAAATAAGCACATTTAGTTAATGCCACAGTGAAAGCAATAAATTCATTTATCTTGGTAAATGAAATTTTTATAAATTAAAGTTATAAGAAACAATATACTTATTTTATGGTTTTTAAAAGCAAAGCCACAGAAGATAAAATGATAAGAAATAGCAAATTAATGTACCTATTATGCTTTTTCCCCTGGAGAAGGAAATGGCAACCCACTCCAGTATTCTTGCCTGGAGAATCCCACGGACAGAAAAACCTACAGGCTACAGTCGGACAAAAAGCATAATTACTTTTTAAAATAATATGCTCTTTTAAGTAAAACACATATTTTCTCTGAAGGAAAATGTATGTATAAATATATACGATTTGTAAATGTGCAGCTTGAGAAACTGAATACACCCTGGTAACCAGCACTAAAATTGAGAACTAGATTATAACCAGAGCATTCTCCCAGGAGCCCTTCTCTTATTCTCTGCTAATCGATATCATTTCCTATCTTTTAGGGTAATTATCACTCTAACTTTTGATATCATAAGCTTGTCTTGCCTCTTAATACCTTGTATAAATGGAAGTATTCAATAAGTACTTTTTTTGTGTCTGGATAATGAGTCGAGCTGGTGGGAACATGGTTGTACACATCTTTGAGTGAATACATACATGCATATCTTTTAGGCGTAAACCAAACCATACAGTTGGTATGTCACAGAGCATGTATATGTTCAGTTGTGGTTGTACAGTCACTAAGTTATGTCCAACTCTTCATGACCCCATGGACTGCAGCATGGCAGGCTTCCCTGTCCTTCACTATCTCCCGAAGTTTGTTCAAACTCATGTACATTGAGTTGGTGATGCCATCCAACTATCTCATCCTCTTTTGTCCCCTTACCCTGTTGCTCTCAATCTTCCAACATCAGGGGCTTTTCCAATGAGTCAGCTCTTCACATCAGGTGACCAAAATATTGTAGCTTCAGCTTCAGCATCAGTCCTTCCAGTGAATATTCAGAGTTGATTTCCTGTGGGATTGACTGGTTTGATCTCCTTGCAGTCCAAGGGACTGTATGGTAGATAATGCTGAACTGTTTGCAAAGTGATTCTATGTGCTCTTTTTTTTTTTTTTTAATGTATGCCTATGATAAAATATGTGCTTCCCAGGTGGAGCTAGGGGTAGGTAAAGAACCCACCTACTAATGCAGGAGACGTGAGATGTGGGTTTGATCCCTGGATCAGAAAGATACCCTGGAAGGGAAAGGCAACCCACTCCAGTATTCTTGCCTCGGAAATGCTATGGACAGAGGAGCCTGGTGGGCTACAGTCCATAGGGTTGCAAAGAATTGGACACGACTAAAGTGACTTAACACACACACATGCTAAAATATAATGCTTTTCCCAATCTCATTTGTCATGAGAGTTTTAAACTGAAAAAACAATCTTAAAAACCAAATAATTTTGCTAATATAGTTATCTCGAGTGAAACTATTTTGAGATCTAAATCATAACTCATGAAAACTTGTTCATAAGGGTACCTACGACTCCACCTAAAGCCCAGGCTGGCAGCTCTGCAGCAAAATGTGAATCACCATGAGACAAGGCTGTAACCCAGTTCAGAACAAGAGTGCATATTCTAATCTTACATAACAAGACCTTCCAGATTGCAAACAGATACTAGGTTGCTTTCCAGGATAGTCAGGGATAATTGTGTTTCTTTCTTCTCAAAATATATCAGATCGTTTTAAATTGCAAGCCACTGAATCCAGTTCTGGTTAATTGAGCAGAAAAGAAAAGAGATTTGATTAGAAGATATTTAATAACCACTCAGTCTCTCAGAGGAGAAGGCAATGGCACCCCACTCTAGTACTCTTGCCTGGAGAATCCCATGGACTGCAGCCCACCAGGCTCCTCCGTCCATGGGATCACCCACTGGGAGTCACACACAACTGAGTGACTTCACTTTCACTTTTCACTTTCATGCATTGGAGAAGGAAATGGCAACCCACTCCAGTGTTCTTGCCTGGAGAATCCCAAGGATGGGGAGTCTATGGGGTCACACAGAGTTGGACACAACTGAAGCGACTTAGCAGCAGTCTTTCAGTGTGGGAGAACCAGCCAAGGAGACATTTCAGTCATGGTTTTGAACTGCTCCAGGATGCAGACGCAGATTCCCACAGCCTGCCCTGGGTAGCCAGTCTCCATCCAGGTATTCATGTTNTCCACCTCATGTGAAGAGTTGACTCATTGGAAAAGACTCCGATGCTGGGAGGGGTTGGGGGCAGGAGGAGAAGGGGACGACAGAGGATGAGATGGTTGGATGGCATCACAGACTCGATGGACGTGAGTCTGAGTGAACTCCAGGAGTTGGTGATAGACAAGGAGGCCTGGCTTGCTGCAATTCATGGGGTCACAAAGAGTCGGACATGACTGAGTGACTGAACTGAACTGAACTGAACTGAAAGCCTCCACCCTGGAGTCCAGACTTGTTCTGATCAGCTCTGAGGCCATGGATGGCTGCTTCATAACTGAGTTGGTCCTTTGACCTCTGGAGATCAGCATTATGGTTTGCTAAATGGACCACAGTTGTCAAAGGGGTCAAATTATATATAAAAAATAAATAAATATATAATTTGATCCCTTAACATTCATGGTCTCTACATAATAATATATTATATAATATGTATCATTTAATATGTATACTATATTATATAATTTTTATATAAAACATATATTATATATATTTTGATCCCTTAACAACCATGGTCCATTTAGGAGACCATAATGCTGATCTCCAAAGGTCAAAGGATCAATTCACAGTCATAGAGCAGCCATTCGTTTTATGGGTTTCTCTGGCTTCCCTCGTGACTCAAACAGTAAAGAATACACCTGCAGTGTGGGAGACTTGGGTTCAACCCCTGGGCTGGGAAGATCCCCCGAAGAAAGGAACATCTACCCACTCCAGTATTCTTGCCTGAAGAATTCCATGGACAGAGGAGCCTGGTGGTCTACAGTGCATGGGGTAGCAAAGAGTTGGACACAACTGAGTGACTTTCATTGGTGGCTCAAACGGTAAAGAATGTGCCTGCAGTGTAGGAGATCTATGTTTGATCCCTGGATTGGGAAGATCCCCTGAAGAAGGGAATGGCTACCCACTCCAGTATTGTTTGACTGGAGAATTCCATGGACAGAGGGGGCCTGGTGGGCTACAGCCCATAGGGTACAAAGAGTCAGACACAATTAAGCTTGACTAACAATATATTTTATAAGATTGGTATGTAATGCTGAAAGCCACCTAACATTTCAAACTTCATAAGTTAAAATTCTGAAAGGTTTGTATATATCAATCTTGGAAGGCTTCAATATATTTTTAAAACTCTATTCACAAATGACCTAAAAAATAAAGAGATTTGTCTTAAAAGCAAAGTTCTAGAACACAACCACTTATTATGTCACAAGGTCATTAAAATACTGTAGAAGGCAGGTACCAGAGCTTTTGTAATATATAGTATATTAGCAATTAAGAAAAACATCATTTTCCTAAAAGTTCTTTCTTAGAGAGTGCCACAAAACCTTTACTTAAAGAGGAAACAAGATCTGTGTTCAGGAAACATTTTGGTACAACGTTTTGGATCACATCAAAATTTTTGCTCTTTTGGAGAGGGTGGCCAATGGATTGGAGAAGGCAATGGTGACCCACTCCAGTACTCTTGCCTGGAGGATCCCATGGATGGAGGAGCCTGGTAGGCTGCAGTCCATGGGGTCGCTGAGTCAGACATGACTGGGCAACTTCACTTTCACTTTTCACTTTCATGCACCGGAGAAGGAAATGGCAACCCACTCCAGTGTTCTTGCCTGGAGAATCCCAGGGACGGGGGAGCCTGGTGGGCTGCCCTCTACGGGGTCACACAGAATTGGACATGACTGAAGCGACTCAGCAGCAGCAGCAGCAGCAGCAGCCAAGGGATAGAGTAGCCAAGGGTTTGAACTCTAGTTTGCCTCACGTTGGTGATGCTGCTTGATTTGCATCTAGTTCCCAAAGGCAGTGATGCCAACAGTTCCAACAGCTATAGCCCATTAACTAGGACTGGTGATCAGCTATCTGCTGCTGTGTAACAAATTACCTGAAATGTGATGGCTTCAAACAACAGTAAATATTTCTTTCTCTCACAGTGCTGTGGGTCAGAAACTCAGACCAGCACAGCTGACTAACCTCGGACTCAGAGTCCCTCAGGGGCTGGCACTCAGGATGTTAGGTGGTGCTGCAGTCATCTGAAGGTGTGATTGGTACAGAGGGCCTGCTTCCAAGGTAGCTCTGCCCTGTGGCTAGTAAGCTGGTGATGGTTGTCAGAAGGGGAATGCAGTTCCTCTCCATGGAGCTTCCTAGTGTATCCTCCATCCATAGGAGCTGGTTTCCCTTTGAGTGCACAGTCTCAGAGACCAATGGGAAACTTCAATGTCCTCTATAACCTTGTCTCATGAGTCACACACTATCACATCTGCCAAACTCTACCAGTCAGACAAGAGAAGCCCTAATTTCAGGTGAAAGGACAGAGCACAGAACATGAATACCTGGATGGAGACTGGCTACCCAGGGCAGGCTGTGGGAATCTGCGTCTGCATCCTGGAGCAGTTCAAAACCATGACTGAAATGTCCCCTTGGCTGGTTCTCCCACACTGAAAGACTGCTGCTAAGTCGCTTCAGTTGTGTCCAACTCTGTGTGACCCCATAGACTCCCCNGCCCCGTTTTAACCAGGTCGTGGAATGCTCTGCTGCTGTCCATGAGCTGGTCACCGAGGCTGTCTCCTGCAGCCCTGTCTGAGCCTTCGGCTGTCAGGAAGCTCTGCTGTGCTCCTTGCCACCGTAGGTGATCCTGCCCCAGATGGAGGCAGATGGCACCTGCCCTGGGGCTGCTCGGACTATGGGAGGTGGACAGGATGAGGCAGGCAGAGGACTGAGCTCTCTCAGGCTCTGCAGAGCTGTCTCAGCCCCGTCCCCTGCCTGCCCTAGCCCTGCATCCTCATGTCACCTCTGCCTGTTCTGTTCTTCCCTGGTATCTAGGTGATCATCACAGCCTGTTGTTGTTATTTAGTTGCTAAGTCATGTCCATCTCTTTTGCGGCCTCATGAACTGTAGCCCACCAGGCTCCTCTGTCCGTGAGACTTCCCAGGCAAGAATACTGGAGTGGGTTGCCTTTTCTATCTCCAGGGGATCTTCCTGACCCAGGGATCAAACTCACGTCTCCTGCATTGGCAGGTGGATTCTTTACCACTGAGCCACCTGAGAAATCCCATCATTGCCTACCAAACCTCTAAGCTACACCTCCTGAATCAGCCCCTTCCTCCTCTCAGTTCAGTTCAGTTCAGTTGTGTCTGACTCTTTGCGACCCCATGAAATGCAGCACGCCAGGCCTCCCTGTCCATCACCAACTCCTGGAATTCACTTAGACTCACGTCCATCAAGTCGGTGATGCCATCCAGCCATCCAGCCATCCTCTGTCGTCCCCTTCTCCTCCTGCCCCTAATCCCTCCCAGCTTTCTCCTTTGGCCTTCAGCAAAGAGTAGACCCACATTACCCCACACCAGGACAACTGGCCTCCATAACCTTGGCCCCACCCATCCACGACACATACCCTTACCAGCCTACAAGGACTCTCTGTTGTTCATAGACTTCATTCTACAGTCCACTGTTCTCCAACGCGCGCACTCCCTTCCCATCAAGGCAGCCCCTCGAGTCCTGAACCTTGCCAGGCTCACCTGGGAGTCCCAGGGCAGCCTCTTCCGGGCCCACCTGCCCTCATGCAGCAACCTTCCCTTTCACGCTCCATTGCTCTCCTGGTCTCTGCTTTGTGTGTAGCAATTCCATCGGAGTAGGCTACATTCTCTTTTTTACACTGTGCTAGAAACACAATGAAGCTAGGTGCTCTGAGTTAAAGTTGATAATCCAACTGGAGATTAGAGAGGTACCCAGTAAGAACCCGGGAGAAGGCGTNGCAATTCCATCGGAGTAGGCTACATTCTCTTTTTTACACTGTGCTAGAAACACAATGAAGCTAGGTGCTCTGAGTTAAAGTTGATAATCCAACTGGAGATTAGAGAGGTACCCAGTAAGAACCCGGGAGAAGGCGTTGGCAACCCACTCCAGTACTCTTGCCTGGAAAATCCCATGGGTGGAGGAGCCTGGTGGGCTGCAGTCCATGTGGTCACTAAGAGTCAGACACGACTGAGTGACTTCACTTTCATTTTTCACTTTCATGCATCGGAGAAGGAAATGGCAACCCACTCCAACGTTCTTTCCTGGGGAATCCCAGGGACGAGGGAGCCTGGTGAGCTGCCATCTATGGGGTCGCACAGAGTCAGACACGACTGAAGCAATTTAGCAGCAGCAGTAAGTACCACCAACCTGGTCACCTAGGGGATCCTGAAGAGTATAACTGAGTCTGAGACCTCCAGATATAATGGTTCTTCTGAGGAAACTGGACGTCCAGCCATGGAAGAGTTAAGAGCAGGGCTTCCTCATCACCGTCATGGCTTCCACGCGTGTAATGTGCTCGTGTCCCTGTGACATGCTGAGGTACAGGAGAAGGTCTGAAGCCCCTGCCTGGGGCAAGCAGCTGGCCCAAGAGCTCTGGCTTCACCAGACGTGGTCAGGCTGCCCCAGGAGTTGAGAAGGTCAATGTCTTGCTGTACCTCGGGGCCAAGGCCCAGAGTAGAAAGCTGTGGATTAAAAATCTACCATGGTGAATAAGAAAACACATTTTACATAATCAAGCATGTGTGTTGCAGAGAGGGAACATGTACGGGTAATGGGGAAGGAGGTCTGAAAGGGCAGAGGATACTGGTGGAGGTGGCTGGGGAGGCAGCAGCTAAGCAGGGGTGAGAACTGTGGCCAGGGTCACACGGCCTCTGTGTCCACCAGGGCAGGAGGAACTTGTGATTGAAACTCCCGTAATGCTGAGCCCACTGCCCGTGGGCTTTGAAGCTGATACTCTGGCTCTGTTTTTGACTTGAGTAGAAGTACTGGACCGCCCAGAGGGACGTGCACTAGCTGCCCGGTGTTCCAGACCAGGCCTGACTGCCTTCCTTGTGCAGTCGACCCCATGTCCAGATCACGAGCTGGTCGTGTGTCTGATGCTGTGTTTAGAGAGCCTGGATAACACAGGAAAGAGCTCAGCCTTGGCGTTCAGTTCAGTTCAGTCACTCAGTCATGTCCGACTCTTTGCGACCCCATGAACCTCAGCATGCCAGGCCTCCCTGTCCATCACCAGCTCCTGGAGTCTTCCCAAATTCATGTCCATTGAGTCGGTGATGCCATCCAACCATTTTATCCTCTGTCATCCCCTTCTCCTCCTGCCTTCAATCTTTCCNCCATCTCATCCTCTGTCGTCCCCTTCTCCTCCTGCCCCCAACCCCTCCCAGCATCGGAGTCTTTTCCAATGAGTCAACTCTTCACATGAGGTGGAGGCTTTAGCCTGTAACAATCCACATCCATCCCTTACTGATAGAGCCCTAATTGAAGATTCCGAACCTTGTAAATTTCCACCACACTTTTAAGAAGTTGGGGGTGGCTAGAAGTCATTTCACAGTAGGAGTGATTTGCCGCCAGAGTCAGCCAACCTTTGCCCTCATTTTTGTGTAGTTTGGATGATTCTATCATCAGATCTGTCTCTCTATATAAAGTGTTTCCTGTTTGAGTTTCCTTTTTCAAATGAATGGATTTATTATCCTAGAGGAAGGCTTGGTCTAGCTGTTCTGCAAAGGGCAGGATGAATGAAAGGTTATAGATCAAATGCATTATGTTGCCCTGAGAATTGGCTTATGTGTATCATTTTATGGAAAGCAAGGGAGCAGTGACACACACATTGAATTTATTGAATCAGGTGTGATAACACTGGGGAGTTCTAAGAAAACAGATACATGAGTGGAGAGAGAAAGGGAGAGGAAGAGAGGGAAGAGAGAATGAAAGGGTCGGGAGGAAAGGAGAGGAAAGAGGAAAGGAGAGGAGAAGAGGAGAAAGGAGAGAGACCTCATGGCCACTTCCTATCTCACTTGGGATGTGTGGGCCAGAACCTTCTGGGCCAGTAAGTGGAGTAGAAGAGGGTGAGAACAGTGCTGGATGAAAAGACTGAGCAGCCTTCGTGGAAAGCTGAAATCCTAGGCAGGAGTTAGATAACACATTGCCTACCACTTACTGAATACCTATGCTTATTAAACATGACCTGGTGTAATCTTTGCAGCAGCCCTTGAAAGTAGGTACTACTGTGCTCTATTTTCTGTTTTGTAATTCCAGAAGGTAAATGGCTCACATCACATAGTTCAGAGGTAACTGGAATTCAAACCAGACTGTACAGCACACGCTGTTGACTCTGCAGTTCTCTGAGCTGACTCAGTCTGGGCAGAGGAGACGAGCTGAGTCCAGGGATGGACTGGGAGACAGAACGATCTAAAAAAAAGGTTGGGAGGTGAATGAGAGTGTCGGTGTACTCCGGGGTCAGTGCAGTTGGGCTGACCAGTCGATGACTCAAGTAAATGGTTTTGCAAGAGAAGTTGTGGTAGATAAAAGTAGAGAATTGATAAAGCTGAAAAAGTTTTAGGAATTAAAGATGACTACATTAATGGATTCTGAGCAGGGAAATAGTACTGCAGAAAATATTTTCTTAAGAAGGTGAAATCAGCAGTCATGTATAGGCAAACAGAAAAGGGAAGGACTGGAGGCTGGGAAATCATTGAGAACAGGGTGCACAAGAGACAGAGATATGGCAGTGAAGGCCTGGAGTGGTGTAGAAGCAGTTCTCCAAGTTTTGGTCTTGAGATCATTGATACACTTAAAATTGATGGGGGACCCCAAAGTCCTTTTGTGTATATCTATCAGTGTTCATCAGATTTGAAATGAATACAGATAAAATTTAAAATATACATTAAATTATTTTAAAATAATAAACCCATTATGTATTAAGATACAAGCATTTTCATGAAAAATAACTTTGTTTTTGAAATAAGAAACAATGAGAAAAATGACTTTTACACTTTTGCAAATTTCTTTACTGCCTGGCTTAATAGTATCCAGCTGAAATGTTATATAATCCATTGTCTTGCGTTCAGTTTGTTACAGTGTTGCAAGAAAAGTCCACTTATGCTTGTGAGAGAAAGTGAAAAAGGCAAGTAACATCCTAAAGTTATCATGAAAATCAGTTGACCCCATGACACCCTGAAAGAGTCTTAGGGACTCTCATGGGTCCCTGGATGACAGTTTGAGGACCACTGGGCTAGAGTGTGGTTGAGGAGATGAGAAACAGGGAACCAACACAGAGGGGAAAAAAAACAAAGGAACCAGCAGCATCTGAAGACTGATCAGGCTTAGGGGGCCCTGCGAAGGAAAGAATCCTACATGATCCACACGTCAAACCTGGGTGACCTGAGAAAGTCATGATGCTTCTTGCAGAGTGGGGAAACCCAGAGAGGAAGGCAGTTTGGTGGGGAAGTTGGTTATTTCTGGTTTTGGTGATTTCAATGTGAAGTGACAGAAAGACATCTCAATACACAAAGAATTGGGTCACAGAAGATGACAGAATCTTTCATTACTAATGGAAGTAAATTTTTCAAAAGTTAATTTAAAATGAAATTTAAAATGTTAATTTGAAAATGNAATGTGAAGTGACAGAAAGACATCTCAATACACAAAGAATTGGGTCACAGAAGATGACAGAATCTTTCATTACTAATGGAAGTAAATTTTTCAAAAGTTAATTTAAAATGAAATTTAAAATGTTAATTTGAAAATGAAATGGAAGCAGATACAATACTTTCTAGTTAATTCATCACAAAGTATTTCTTTATTTAGGAGTGGAACATTAGAGGAATTCAACTGTATTTGAAAGATTTTATTTCCTCAGATGAAAAATGAGTATGGGGCATTTATGTATTATTATTCATGCAGGTTTATATGTCTGGAGTAATTCATAAAAATCAAAGAATTTAAAGTTCATATCATAATAGTTCACACATTTCTTTCCCTCTCAACACCCCCAAACACACACATACACATATACAATATTTATACTCATTAGATTAGATGCTGTTTTATTTCCAGGTGCTAGTGCTGGGGATAGAACCATTTAGAAAAAGAAGGAAGGAAGAAAGAAAGGTGGGGAGGGGAAAGGAAAGAAAGAAAGAATATAAGCTAAATTCAAAGCCTTTCCCCTTCTCTTTAGACACCAAAATGCAGTCTGTTGGGAAAGGACTTGCCAGCCACATTAACAAAATATAAGGCAAATGTAAGCTAAGTAGGAAGATGCCAGCATTCATAGGATACCAAAGACCCTGTACGTTATCACATGCATTGGGCAAAGATTCAATCAGATGTGAAATTCCTGGAGAGGTTTACAGCACTTCGTGGGAGTGCTGCATGGGTAGCAAAGAATTCTTATTCTTGTGTAAGTTTCGAGTAGAATCAGGGCCTCAGAAGAACAAAACACTGAGGGAGGGTACCAGAGAGGAATCAAGTCTGTGTCCTTGCTCTGGAACTGGAGGAGATATGAGTGTGAGCACTGAGTCAGGCACAACTCGCTCTGAGATGTTGAAAAGGTGACTTACTTGCTTATGCTTTTGTTGTTGTTCAGTCACTAAGTCCTGTCTGACCCCATGAATTGCAGCATTCCAGGCTTTCATGCCCTTCACTGTCTGTCTCCTGGAGTTGGCTCAAAGTCACGTCCACTGAGTCAGTGATGCCATCCAAACATCTCATCCTCTGTTGCCCCTTCTCTTCTTGCCTCAGCTTTTCCCAGCATCAAGGTCTTTTCCGGTGAGTTGGCTCTTCCCATNTGTCTGTCTCCTGGAGTTGGCTCAAAGTCACGTCCACTGAGTCAGTGATGCCATCCAAACATCTCATCCTCTGTTGCCCCTTCTCTTCTTGCCTCAGCTTTTCCCAGCATCAAGGTCTTTTCCGGTGAGTTGGCTCTTCCCATTAGGTGGCTAAAGTATTGGAGCTTCAGCTTCAGCATCAGTCCTTCCAATGAATATTCAGGGTTGATTTCCTTTAGCATTGACTGGTTTGATACCCTTACTATCCAAGGGACTCTTAAGAACCTTCACAATTCTTTGGTGCTCAGCCTTCTTATGGCCCAACTCTCACATCCATACATGACTACTGGAAAATCATAACTTTGACTGTATGGACCTTTGTTGGCAAAGTGATGTCTCTGCTTTTTCATACACTGTCTAGGTTTGTCATAGCTTTTCTTCCAAGGAGTGTCTTTTAATTTCATGACTGCAGTCACTGATGGCAGTGTTTTGGAGCCCCCCAAAATAAAATCTGCCACTGTTTCCACTTTTTCCCCATACATTTGCCATGAAGTGACTGGACCGAATGCCATGATCTTAGTTTTTTGAATGTTGAGTTTTAAACCAGCTTTTTCACTCTCCTCTTTCACCCTCTTTAAGAGACTCTTTAGTTCCTCTTCACTTTCTGCCATTAGAGTGGTATCAGAATATGCTTTAGTTTTAAGATATTTTTATTGATTAAAAACCTAGTAATAGGAGCTGTTTTCCAGGATTACAGCCAGGGATTAATGCAGTTTAAGGCTCGGGAATGCTGGCTTCTCTTACCATGTAGCGCTGAACAACAAATCTTCCATGTGCCCTCCACACTCACCCCCACTCATCTCGGCGTCCCCATGTCTCTCCTGGAGGACTTTGAAACTGCTAGTGGCTGCCACCAGGAGCCCTCCACACTCACTAACTGCTCTGACTAAATCCCCACCATGCAGTCATGCAGTTGTCCTCCTTCTTAGGCTTTGAAAGCCTGGGTCCTGCTGTCTACCAGTCTCAGCCCAGTCTAGAGCATTTCTGGAACATACTTTATGCCTTCCTTTCTATTCATTTCACAAGCTTATTTTCTGTCTCTTCTTTAGCTCTGAAAATATTACATATTCACCAGATTATATATGTTTTCCTTTGCCTTAAAATTCATTTCAGAGTGTGTCCTGTAGCTATTTTATGTGAATGCTCAGTTGCTAAGTCATGTCTGACTCTTCTGCAATCCCATGGCCTGTAGCCCACCAGGCTCCTCTGACCATGGGATTCTCCAGGCAAGAATACTGAAGTGGGTTGTCATTTCCTCCTCTGAAGATCTTCCGGAATCAGGGATTGAACCCCAAGTCTCCTGAGGCTCCTTCTGAAATGGCAGGTGGATTCTTTACCACTGAGCCACCCAGGAAGCCCATAGCCATTTTAACCAACAAATAAATGAAGTGGGAAAAAATATACAAGTTTTTTCAGTTTTTACACAAGAAATTGACATGATAATAAAAAAAACTTGTAAAATTCTTTTAAAAAGCACGTTTATGGGGAGGCAAGATGAGAGGGATGTTTATATAAAATATCTTACAAAACTAATGAGTAAATTTACAGGTAGAAGGAGACTGTTATTTACCTTCAGTATCTATAACTGTGTCTATTTAGTGACTTTACTCTTACCTGAGGCTCTGAACCAGTTATAAACTGGGTACCTTAGATCAATGAATGAATGAATGAGATAAGCAAAATTATATACACACACACACAGAGATGGCTTAGCGAAAAATAATGTCCATATGCAGAAGCGCATGAATTTCACTCTATAGCTATTTTAGCTAAAAATGAAGCTAAACTTTCTTGATGGACAGGAATTTAATTTTGGGTTCCTTTTCTTTTCACCCAGGGATATAATTCATGTGAAGTAGGGATAAAAGTTACCATAATGCCAGGTAGAACATCTTTCTACTAATTGTTTCATAAATATGTATGTTCTGTAAGCTGTCATAACCTTTCATTTTTTTGTGCTCATTTCATGACCTTCACAAACAGGTGAAAGGCTCACATTTGCTAAGTTCCCCTTGGTAATTAATTACTAGAAATTTAAGGACCTAGCAGGGACTGCAGCTGTTCTGAGTTTCAATTATTTTTCTGCTTATCTTCTGGGGTTATAACTTGGAAGTCTGGACTGAATGCATGCCATTTTTAGCAATAGGAAGCATCAAGATAGTCTTGTTTCCCACATAACTGAGTAGAACAGGAGACACAGGTAACCCACAAGCTTCAGAAACCCTGTTGGAAGGAAGGGCTTAGGAGATAAGCAGGAACATTTACACTACTGGGAACAATTAGTTTTCATTAGAAGACTAAGCCATAAAAGTGGAAAACTGGGCTGGAACAGAAGGGATGGTAAGAAAGGCTTCCTGGATGGTATAAAGTACCAGTATAAAATAATGATATACGTGCTTTTGGTGGTGTGTTCAGTTGCTCAGTCGTGTCTGACTCTTTGTGACCCCGTGACTATAGTCTGCCAAGCTCCCCTGTCCATGGGATTTCCCAGGCAAGCATACTAGAGTGGGTTGACATTTCCTCCTTCAGGGGATCTTCCCAACCCAGGGATGAACCCATATCTCCTGTGGCTGTTGCATTGGCAGGCGGATTCTTTACCACTGAGCCACCTGGGAAGCTGAGTATTATTGCTGTGGTCTGGCACCAAGATGTTAAATTATATGTCTCATTTTGAATCATAGATTTTCACAGCACCCAGTTGGATCAAAGGTGTTCCTTGGATCAATTTCTCTATAGCCAGGGAGCCTGGGGCCCAGAGAGCTGAAAGGACTTATCCAGGGTCCCACAGCTAGTCCAGCAGAGCTGAGAACAGAGTGCATTTCCTCTTCCCAGTCAGAGCACTTCCCCCTCCACCACATCTGTTTCCTCTCCTCATTGATGTATTTGTCTCTCAGGCCAGAGCGCAAGTGGTCTGATGGGTTTTCTCAGCACAATCTCCAGATGGTTACTTTCGACATTTCTGTATCTGGGCACCACTTTCTTGTCTCTTAACTTAAAAAATAATGCTCTTATAAAGTTATTGATGTTTGAGAACTGATTGCACTTGCACAATATGTGGAATGCCACTGATAATGTATAGCTGGGTGCTATTGATTAAGGTGTATTTGGAGAATCATACAGCTGGAAGGAGTTATTTGGATCAAGTGACCCCTGCTTTGCAGATTATGAAATAAAAGCCTGGAAAATCTAGTGGCAATTAATTTAAAATACTTAAGTTCTAATGTCATGGAAGTGAAGTGAAGCAAAAGTTGCTCAGTCGTGTCTGACTCTTTGCGACCCTACAGTCCACAGAATTCTCCAGGCCAGAATACTGGAGTGGGTAGCCATTCCCTTCTCCAGGGGATCTNACTCCTTTTCCTATTTGGAACCAGTCTGTTGTTCCATGTCCAGTTCTAACTGTTGCTTCCTGACCTGCATACAGATTTCTCAAGAGGCAGGTTAGGTGGTCTGGTATTCCCGTCTCCTTCAGAGTTTTCCACAGTTTATTGTGATCCACACAGTCAAAGGCTTTGGCATAGTCAATAAAGCAGAAATAGATGTTTTTCTGCAACTCTCTTGCTTTTTCTATGATCCAGCAGGTGTTGGCAATTTGATCTCTGATTCCTCTGCCTTTTCTAAAACCAGCTTGAACATCAGGGAGTTCACGTTTCACATATTGCTGAAGCCTGTCTTGGAGAATTTTGAGCATTACTTTACTAGCATGTGAGATGAGTGCAATTGTGTGGTAGTTTGAGCGTTCTTTGGCATTGATAATTGTGCCTATATCTACAATAAAAGTTACTGGTATTTTGATAGGAATTCATTAAATCTGTATTGTTTTATCTTTGATATATTAAAAACATTATGATGCATCCTATATATCCCTTGTAATATTTATGTTCATAGCCTAATTTGTCTTATGTAAAAATTACCACTTCAGTTGTCTTACATTTAGCATTTTATGACATATCATTTTTAATCCTTTTACTTTTAAATTACATGTGTCTCTATATTTAATGTTTGTTGCTAATAGACAACATATAGTGGGGACTTTTTAAATCTAGTTTGATCATTTCTGACTTTTAATTGATATTTTTTATTAATTACCTATGTATTAATGAATTGCCTATATAATTCAGTTTAAATGTTTTCTGTTTTTTCCCATTTTGTTTCCTT
Source organism: Neotragus pygmaeus (assembly GCA_006410875.1). Lineage (NCBI taxonomy): Eukaryota > Metazoa > Chordata > Mammalia > Artiodactyla > Bovidae > Neotragus > Neotragus pygmaeus. Next base: position 163,561 of record SJYV01005777.1, on the reverse strand, counting down.
GTTCCTTGTTTTATTTTGCATTGATCAAATATTTTTGTATTTTATTTTTCTCACTATTATTTGCTCTATCTGTTCAAAATTTTTATTTAATGTTGCTACTCTATCTTTTGGGCTTTCCTGGTGGCTCAGCTGGTAAAGAATCCGCCTGCAATAGGGGAGACCTGGGCTTGATCCCTGGGTTGGGAACATCCCCTGGAGAAGAGAAAGGCTACCCACTACAGTATTCTGACCTGGAGAATTCCATAGACTGTATAGTCCATGGGGTCTCAAAGAGTTGGACATGACTGAGTGACTTCACTCACTCACTCACCTATCTTTAAATAATTTTATAACATTTCACTTATAATAAAAAACTAACCTTGCATATGTGCTAAGTCGCTTCAGTCTTGTCTGACTCTTTTCGACCCTATGGACTGTAGCCTGCCAGCCTTCTCTGTCTATGAGATTCTGCAGGCAAGAATACTGGAGCGGGTTGCCATGCCCTCCTCCAGGGAATCTTCCGAACCCAGGGATCCCACCCACATCTCTTATGTCTCCTGAATTGGCAGGTGGGTTCCTTACCACTAGCACCACCTTGGAAACCCCAGAAAAGCTTACAACAGTTTATTTTAGTTCACCTCTATCCTTTCTTAATCACCCAGATAACCACACTCATGAGGTCACTCAACTAGAGCCAGACATCCTGGAGTATGAAGTCAGCTGGGCCTTAGGAAGTATTACTAAAAACAAAGCTAGTGGAGGTGATGGAATTCCAGCTAAGCTATTTCAAATCCTAAAAGGCGATGCTGTTAAAGTGTTGCACTCAACATGCCAGCAAATTTGAAAAACTCAGCAATGGCTGCAGAACTGGAACAGGTCAGTTTTCATTCCAGTCCCAAAGAAGTGCAATGACAAAAAGTGTTGAATGCAAATGTGCTCATCTCACATGCTGGCAAGATAATGCTGAAAATCCTTCAAGTTAGGCTTCAACAGTACATGAACTGAGAACTTCTAGATGTACAAGCTAGATTTAGAAAAAGCAGAGCAACCAGAGATCAAATTACCATTATCCATTGAATCACGGAAAAAGCAAGGGAATTCTAGAAAACATCTACTTCTGTTTCACTGACTATGCTAAAGCCTTTGGCTGTGTAGATCACAACAAACTGGAAAATTCTTAAAGAGATGGGAATACCAGAGCACCTTACCTGCCTCCTGAGAAACCTGTATGCAGGTCAAGAAGCAATAGTTAGAACCGGACAACAATGGACTGGTTCCAAATTGGAAAAGGAGTGTGTCAAGGCTGTGTATTGTCACCTTGCTTATTTAACTTATACGCGGTGTACATCATGTGACATACCCAGCTGGATGAATCAGAAGCTGAAGTCAAGATTCCCAGGAGAAATATCAGCAACCTCAGATATGCAGATACCACCACCATAATGATAGGAAGTGAAGAGGAACTAAAGAATCTCTTGATGAGGGTGAAGAGGAGAGTGAAAAAGCTGACTTAAAACTCACCATTCAAAAAACTAAGATCATGGCATCTGGTCCCATCACTTTGCAAATAGAAGGAGGAAAAGTGGAAGCAGTGACAGATTTTATTTTCTTGGGCTCCAAAATCACTGTGGATGGTGACTGCAGCCACAAAATTAAAAGATTCTTGCTCCTTGGAAGAAAAGCTGTGACAAATGTAGACAGTATTAGAAGCAGAAACATCACTTCACCAACAAAGGTCAGTTTAGTCAAAGCTACGGTTTTTCTATAAAAAAAGTTGTGACCAACCAAGATAGCATAGTCAAAAGCAGAGACATTACTCTGCCGACTAAGGTCCATCTAGTCAAGGCTATGGTTTTTCCTGTGGTCATGTATGGATGTGAGAGTTGGACTGTGAAGAAGGCTGAGCACCGAAGAATTAATGCTTTTGAACTGTGGTGTTGGAGAAGACTCTTGAGAGTCCCTTGGACTGCAAGGAGATCCAACTAGTCCATTCTGAAGGAGATCAGCCCTGGGATTTCTTTGGAAGGAATAATGTTGAAGCTGAAACTTCAGTACTTTGGCCACCTCATGCGAAGAGTTGACTCATTGGAAAAGACCTTGATTCTGGGAGGGATTGGGGGCAGGAGGAGAAGGGGACAACAGAGTATGAGATGTCTGGATGGCATCACGGACTCAATGGACGTGAGTCTGAGTGAACTCTGGGAGTTGGTGATGGACAGGGAGGCCTGGTGTGCTGTGATTCATGGGGTCGCAAAGAGTAGGACACGACTGAGCAACTGAACTGATGGTTTTTCCAGTAGTCATGTACATAACACGTGTGAGAGTTGGTCCATAAAGAAGGTTGAGCACCGAAGAACTGATACTTTCGAATTATGGTGCTCCCATTGATAGTTCTTTGGACAGCAAGGAGATCCAGCTAGTCAGTCCTAAAGGAAATCAACCCTGCTTATTCATTGTAAGAACTGATGCTGAAGCTGAAGCTCCAATACTCTGGCCACCTGATGTGAAGAGCCAACTCTTTGGGAAAGACCCTGATGCTGGTTCAGGTTTAGGGCAAGAGGAAAAGGGGACTACAGAGGACTAGATGGTTGGATGGCATCAATGACTCAATGAACAAGAGTTTGAGCAAACTCTGGGAGATAGTGAAGGGCAGGGAAACCTGGTGTGCTGCAGTTCATGGGGTCGCAAAGAGTAGGACACAACTTTGCAACTGAACAACAACAATAAATGCAATAATGCAATAAAAGCATTTGTGAACTGGCTTATTTCACTTAGAAAAAATACATTGAAATTTCATCTGTATCATTATGTGACTCAGTAGTTCATTCCTTTTTAGTGTTGAATCCTATTCTAGTTATCAATAATTTGAAGACCATCTAGTCTTTCAGTTTTCAGCAATTTATGAGTAAAATTTCTGTAAATATTGTGTACAGACTTTTTTGTGACCACTTTAATTCTTCTCGATAATACATAGGGATGTATTGCCAGGGTAGGCAAACTTTTTTTTTTACTTCCTTATTTTCCATCTCCTAGTAATTTTTTGGAACTCAAGCATCATGTGTAGGCTGGTAAAGATGTAGATAACTAGTATTTGTACCTGAAAATGAACAGGCATGCATGCAGTTAAGTTACATGGATCCACTTGATTCTTTTGAGGCTTGTTTTGAATCTTTTTAAGTAAAAATTTAGAGGAGCCTTTACTCTGGGGTATGGCCATCTGGAGTCTTTATTAAATATTCTGAGTGGTTATCAAGGGTTCTTTACACTGATGAGTAAGAAATATGAACATCTCTAAGCCCTATGTGAGCTTTGGGAATTGTTTAGCTTGTGACTTCTCATTGCTCTTTATCCAGTTTCACGGAATTTCACCCTGCATGTGTGTACATTGGTTGTCAGCCAATGAGGTTAGATGAATGAGATGAAGAATTCTAGAACTTTTTTCTATGAAGTGTCCTTTTCTCCCAAATTCTGATGCTAAAATACCAGTTGATTCAGCCTCATAAACTCTAATTTCTGTCTCATAATCTCAGTGAGACTCATTGGTACCCCTTGTGAGTCCTCCTCCCTGAACCATGAACCAAAAAGTATCTCAGACTGAACGCCTAAGTGATTAGAGTTGAATTCACTTGCTTGCTTGCTTTCAGAAATGACAGTCCTATACTGATATCAAGTTTTAAAAATCCTTTGTCTTAGATAGCTTGCCCATTGGGAGGAAAAGTATTATGTCAGTTATACCATCATGGCATCCTCATCTCATTTTCCTTATTTGCTTTAATTTTGATTGTGCTTTTCATTGTCATGCTCCTAGCTAAAAAATTCTCTCTACTGTATTTAATATAATGCTTCTGACTATTCAAATTGTTGTGGCAGTTTTTTAAATGGCAATGAATTCATTGCATATCTATAAAATAAAACCCATATTTAAAAAATTTTATGTACACCCAATATTTGTAAGAAGGCTAATGCCTGATTCTGATTCATTGATTGGGTTTATGACATTTTAATTTTTCTCACTGTCAAGATAGTTATATTGAGTCTTAGAAACAACACCGTAAAAGTCAGAAGGATAATTAAATGTGGTTTTAAGTTCCCCCTACTATCTTGTGTTTTTTGAAGTTAACATATCCTTCCTTTTAAATCCATGTTAGCAAATAAAAATATAATTTAAAAATGATGTCTCTAAATAAGTCACCTAAGAGTAACCCAGGTGTTTATGAATAGTCCATTAGGTACACTTGTAGCAATAAGTTGAATTGATATGGAAAAAGCCAGTTTTGTGTAAAATCAGAAAGAAGCGAAATTAAGCTACTGATCCTCAGAGTAATTTCATTATTTAGTAAACCCTGCCGGGCTGCGATAGCCACATTCCCTCCTCTCAGCTCAGCAGCTTGCCGCACTGACGCGGCAGCCTCCTTGGTGCCATTTGTGAGCATCCGCAGCGCGCTCGGTCACTCTGCTCCACTAAGAGCATGGGCTCCCTGTTCTTTCCCGTGATCCCGTGCACCACCAGCTGGAGCGCTCACGCTACAGGCAGTCTGGTGCCCCACACACAGACTTGTGAGCATCACCAATCTTTGACCTTTGCCTCCTGAAGGAGACTACTGACTATTGTGTTTCCATTCCCTTCCTTTCCAGCTTTGCAGCCTTTACCAGACTGACTCTTTTTTAGGAGGTTGGGTTTTTTCCACTAAATTAAAAAGGGGGAGAATATGGAAGAAGTGAAGTATGTGAAACTACTAGAGATAGCAAGCATGCAGAATCTAGGCTAGGTAATGTTCTAATGGCCTTACAAATCCTCATTCGTTTAATCTTCACTATATCATGGACTTGGTGTATTATTGTCTTCTGATGTTTTTCTATTTACATGAGAGATCTGCTATTGATCTTGGCTTTACTGGGTTTATGCTTGAAATGATCAGTTTTAAGTCACAAACTTGCACAGAAATGAAAGCTCTCCTGATTTGTCTCACTCAGTTTCACTCCTGCATCTCCTAAACCCTCAAGATTGGCAGATGTGAGAAAGCAAATTTCTCCTAATTTTACTTTCATCTATATATGACAGAAACTTTGAAAAAAGGTACTTAGTAACACCAACTAGCTTAGTAACTTTGGGCAGAAGTGCTATAGTTAGTCTGTGGTTTTATACCACTGTGACTATCCACCAAAGTGAATGCATAAAAATGGCTTAAAAGAGTTGTTTGAAATATTACATTTTGGCTTCAGTAAAATCTTCTTTTCTAGAGTTCAGTCATTCTCTTTTTTAATTGGTTGATGTCCAAGGGGGTCCCCAAGGGCTGATCAGAGAGAAGGCTAAAGGCACGATGGGGCTGCCTGCCCAGTCAACCAATGGAAGGAGAGGTCTGAAGGCATAGATGGCTGGTGAGCGTAAACTGGAGAATATTTTAGTAACACCTGTGTGCAAAAGATGGCATGCAGAAGNTTTCACTTTCATGCATTGGAGAAGGACATGGCAACCCACTCCAGTATTCTTGGCTGGAGAATCCCAGGGATGGGGGAGCCTCATGGGCTGCCATCTATGGGGTTGCACAGAGTTGGACACAACTGACGTGACTTAGCAGCATCAACATACTTGAATGGTCTAGTGATTTTCCCTACTTTCTTCAATTTCAGTCTGAATTTGGTAATAAGGAGTTCATGATCTGAGCCACAGTCAGCTCTGGGTCTTGTTTTTGTTGACTGTCTAGAGCTTCTCCATCTTTGGCTGCAAAGAATATAATCAATCTGATTTCGGTGTTGACCATCTGGTGATGTCCATGTGTAGAGTCTTCTCTTGTGTTGTTGGAAGAGGGTGTTTGCTATGACCAGTGCATTTTATTGGCAAAACTCTGTAAGACATCAGATATAATTAGTTCTGTGCACTATATAGTAGGTCCTTGTTATTTATCCATTTTAGGCCTGTTTTTATTTTATAAGTTCATTTATTTTTGGCTGCACTGGGTATGTGTTGCTTCACGTAAGCTTTTCTCTAGCTGCGGTGCCTGGGCTTCTCATTGTGGTGGTTCTCTTGTTGCAGGGGACGGGCTCTAGAGCACAGCTTTAGTAGTTGTGGTTGCAGGGGTTTAGTTGCTCCACAGCTTGTGGGATCTTCTTGGACCGAGGATTGAACCCACGGCCCCTGCATTGGCGGATGGATTCTTATCCACTGCACCACTAGGGAAGTTCTTAGGCCTGTTTTTAAATAAGCAAAACCTGCATCCCATTCAGTAGTTCCATAAAGTAAGTTGTCCTCCCCAGCTCACATATGTGGCCTCTGAGCTCACATCTAGCGTGGCCTTCATCGCACAGATGCAAGAATGGAGGTGTAGCGGGAGCAGTGGTGTGCCCAGGGCCACCAAGCCCTTTTCCGGCACAGCCAGGTCCTGCCTCTCCCTGTGCTCCTGCGGGCTGTCCTCCTGCCTCTCCCCGTGCTCCTGCGGGCTGTCCTCGGAGGAGTCTTTCCACTGCCGTTAAGTGGTGCCAACCGCATTCTGTCATTTCTCAGCCAAACGCTGGTTTAAAAATTAATGACTGCTTGATAGACATTCCTATTTTCCCAGAGTTAAGCCAGTCTTTTTATCTTTTCTTCTCCGGTAGAAATCTGACTTCCAGGACAACGTCTGCTACAAGACCCAGCTCTACCAGATAGACAGGTGCAGGCCCACCAAGGAGCCCTATGAGGTGAGTGGCTCCCAGAGCCAAACCCAGCACCTCTTAGGAAGAGTGGACTTCCTCTCTGGGAAGAGGGCTGGAAAGGAAGCCCGTTGTGGGACAGGGAAGTAAGCAGAGACAAATACTCACTTTACTGAGTCCTTAAGAAATGGCTTACCCTGATGGCTCAGACGGTGAAGAATCTGCCTGCAATGCTGGAAACCCGGGTTCAGTCCCTGGGTGGGGAAGATCCCCTGGAGAAGGGAATGGCTACCCACTCCAGTATTCTTGCCTAGAGAATACCATGGACAGGGGAGCCTGGTGGGCTACAGTCCCTAGGGTCAAAAAGAGTTGGACACAACTAAAGCGACTCCCACTTTCACTTTGTAAGAAATGGCTTAGAGAGGGGCCACCATTGTTCAGTGTCCAGACCGTGGCTCTCAGCTGTGGTCATATAGTAGAATCCCCAGGGGGCATTTCAACTTGTGAATGCCCGGGCCACACTTCAGACCGATTCCATCAAGACTCAGGGGGCAGCAGTGGGGCGGGGGTCGATGTTTTCTTTTTTTTCGCTACACCATGTAGCATATGAGGGATCTTAGTTCCTCGACCATGAATTGAACCCATGCTCCTTGCAGTGGAAGCATGGAGTCCTAACCACTGGACTGCCAGGGAAGTCCCAAATCCGGGGGATCAGTATTTTTTAAAGCTCACTGGATGATTCCCAATGGAGTCACAGTTGGAATCTGCTGTCAGATTGCCAAAAGATAAAAATGAGACGCTGAAAGACACGTGTAACCCTTGGCATCAGGAGAAGAAAGTAAGGTGAGGATCGGGAGAGAGGATCAGGAGTGAACCTTTCTAGTGTGGTGTCCCTGGTGACCTGATGCTACCTAGGATGTACATGAGAGAAAATACCAAGATGCTTTGGTTTCAGAGTAAAGACTAGTATCGTATTATCCCAAATTCGGAACCCAATCCATGCTTGTTTAGAGATCATGCTAGGATCTCCTTATCCTGGGCCTGGAACACAGGGTGAGGGTCCCCCACCCCAGGGCCCCTCATTCACTGTTCTGTCCAGCGGGGGCTCCCCTGCCTGCTCATGGATTTCCCATAGAATGTGGAGCCCGCTGGGCTGTGCTTCATCGTGGCAGCAGAGAGCAAGTGGGACGTGGCCCAGACTAGCACAGTGGTATGGGTGACAGGGGTGCTGAGCTGCCATGCGTGAATGAAGCCGCCCCGAACATCGAGGCGGGGCTGGGGTAGGCAGCCGGGCTGGGAGGGGGAGGCTGATCACTCTAGACAGAGCCTGGGGGATGGCACCATTCAANTCCATCAGCATTACTTAATATCTGAGGATTCTTTGATCAGACATCCATAAATGGCCTCTCCCATTTAGGAAAAAATAAACATTTTAGAGAAGAAAAGAGTGTAGAAAACAAACTGCCATAATTTCTAACTTTTAATTCAGTTTTATTTTAAAGCTTTTATTTTTATTTTCAGTTCAGTTCAGCTGCTCAGTTGTGTCTGAGTCTTTGTGGCCCCATGAATTGCAGCACGCCAGGCCTCCCTGTTCATCACCAACTCCCAGAGTTCACTCAAACTCACACCCATAGAGTTGGTGATGCCATCCAGCCATCTCATCCTCTGTCATTCCCTCCTCCTCCTGCCCCTAATCTCTCCCAGCATCAGAGTCTTTTCCAATGAGTCAAATCAGAGTCTTTCNTCACCAACTCCCAGAGTTCACTCAAACTCACACCCATAGAGTTGGTGATGCCATCCAGCCATCTCATCCTCTGTCATTCCCTCCTCCTCCTGCCCCTAATCTCTCCCAGCATCAGAGTCTTTTCCAATGAGTCAAATCAGAGTCTTTCCCTCTTTGCATGAGGTGGCCAAAGTACTGGAGTTTCAGCTTTAGCATCATTCCTTCCAAAGAACACCCAGGATTGATCTCTTTTAGAATGGACTGGTTGGATCTCCTTGCAGTCCAAGGGACTCTCAAGAGTCTTCTCCAACACCACAGTTCAAAAGCATCAATTCTTTGGCGCTCAGCTTTCTTCACAGTCCAACTCTCACATCCATACATGGCTACTGGAAAAACCATAGCCTTGATTAGATGAACCTTTATTGGCAAAGTAATGTCTCTGCTTTTGAACATGCTGTCTAGGTTGGTCAGAGCTGTTTAATGGGATCATGTTCAGTACCACTGCTGCTGCTGGTGCTAAGTTGCTTTAGTTTTGTCTGACTCTGTGCGACTCCATAGAGGGCAGCCCACCAGGCTCCCCCGTCCCTGGGATTCTCCAGGCAAGAACACTGGAGTGGGTTNCCATACTACCCAAGGCAATCTACAGACTCAGTGTAATCTCTATTAAAATACTAACAACATTTTTTTTTTAACAGAACTGGAACAAATAACTCTAAAATCTATATTGGAACACAAAGGACCCCAGATAGCTAAAACAATCTTGAGAAAGAAGAACAAAACTGGAGGTATTGCATGTCATGATTTCAAACTGTAATACAAAGATATAGTCATCAAAACAGTATGAGAGTGGCATAAAAACAGACGCATAGATGAATGGAACATAATAGAGAGCCTAGAAATGAACCTGCATTTATGTGGACAGTTAGTCTATGACAAAGAANTGTATGGTCTTCCAAATTGGATCAAAAGAATTGAATTAATGAGACAGTGAATTGTGTCCTGTGTACTGAGAGGAGGACATGGCCCCTCATGGGCCCCCGTAAAAAAGTGTAAAGACTGTTTTCACAATCACTGAATGTACAACTATCAGTATTAGACTGACCACATCCTGATGCACGTGGGGAGGAAATGTATTTGGCGTGAACAGTAATTTGGGACATTTAGTATCCTCAAGCTAGGATGGATTCGTATGTTTCTCTTTTTTAGAGAGCAATACAATTTTTCACTGGAAAATAGCATGTGACACCTTTTGACAATGGCTCCTTTTCATTGAGCAGACAGTATCTAATTTATGGTAACAAGAACCAACTCCTAAATGTGTTCATTTTTCTTGCACTATAGCATCCAGAGAGGAAGGTGGACAGTTTTTCCCAAGTGTGAACTGTTCTGGGGTACTGATTTATGTGGCTGCCATAGTGGATGGGGCTTCCCAAGTGGTGCTAGTGATAATGAACCCACCTGCTAAGGCAGGAGATGTAAGAGACGTGGATTTGATCCCTGAGACAGGAAGATCCCCTGGAGGAGGGCATGGCAACCCACTCCAATATTGTTGCCTGGAGAATTCCATAGACAGAGGAGCCTGGAGGGCTACAGTCCATGGGGTTGCACAGAGTCAGACATGACTGAAGAAACTTAGGATGCACCCAGTGGATGAGGCAGAACTAAGAGGGACTCTGCCTAGCTGAGCACTGTTCACCATCAGAACACAGAACGGTTCCATATCCCAGTTCTCTTATGCTCAGGGTGGATGTGTTTCAGAGTGACCCAAATGCCTTCGTCTTTTGAGAAATAACTCAAGGTATACCTCCTGTCTTGTCTTAGGGACTGAAATCGTAAATACACATCACATATCTACCTGCCCCTCTATCAGCTTCCTTTAAGAAAGGAGGGAGGTGGGAGAAAATATACCTCCTCTTTTCCAAAACAAAGAGTGTGGTTGTTTGTGTTTGGAATTTTAGGTCACTCTAGGGACAATATTAGACATCATTTGATTTCCTGGACCAACTAAGACTGCCCAGAATATGGTGTATATCAAAATGAAAGTTTTTCAGATGTGTCCAACTCTTTGCTTCCCCATGGACTAAACAGTCCATGGAATTCTCCAGGCCAGAATACTAGAGAGGGTAGCCTTTCCCCCTCCACGGGATCTTCCCAACCCACGAATTGAACTCAGGTCTCCCACATTGCAGGCAGATTCTTGACCAGCTGAACCACAAGGGAAGCCCATGGTATATATAGATAGTCACAAATAACCATCATCAACAAATAATTTCGTTAAACTGGTAAAAAGACTTCTCTCACATCCCTTTTAAAGGGTCAAATAATCCTGAAGGAGTAGCTAGCTATCCCCAAGTGCTTTTTGGATGGGTGGGATGAGAATGGCAGAAATCACTCATCTAAGAATATTTTAAAATATCATTACATCACTTTATTCTCATAGTTCTGTCCTGAATCACTTCCTGGTGGTTCAGCATTACAAAAAACCCCAACTCTTTCAAGCTACCGAGAAGGTGTAATAATTATGGTGTAGCACCTATAGTAAAATTTATAGTGGCTCCACAAGTTGAAAGTAGAAATGAATCTAACAAGGCTTATAAAGTCTAGTGGTATTTGGGTCCAATGTACAGTCTATCATACATTAAGAAAATAAACACTTGGTTTAATTTTTCATTTCAGAAGCTAGTTGAGCTGTTTCTCTTATTCCTATCAGCCTTTGGTAAAAATATACATATTCAGTCAAACTAAAAGATGGATGATTTATGCATCTCAGCAGGTACTCATTTGAGAAGGAAATTGCACCAGGTCCTAGTTCATACTTGTATGGCTGTCAAAAAATTAGCTTACTGACTGCCTTTTCAAGAATTTATACATATGTAACACCAGTGTTTGCTTTCCTTTTAATGATATCAGTGAAACTAAAACCTCCCATTTTCCTGGTTTGGTAACCTATTAAGTTGTACCAGAGGCTCAGCGTCAGGAAGCCAAAGTCTCAAATGAGAACTAAAGACAATAAACTCCCTATTTTTGGACTTGTGGCAGACAGAGGCAAGTGCACAGTTTTAAACTAGGTCTTAAAGCTAAATCTCTGCCATGGGAAGTTGTAAGTGTTCTTGATAAACCCATATTCAAGGAGATGGAGGGAAGGAGGGAGAGAAAGGTAAGAAGAAAGGAAGGTAAAAAGGACAAATGAACAAATCCAGATCGAATAAGGGTTTGCACTAATTAGGGTTTCTTTTAGTATTTGTTTAAAAAACAGNTTGTAAGTGTTCTTGATAAACCCATGTTCAAGGAGATGGAGGGAAGGAGGGAGAGAAAGGTAAGAAGAAAGGAAGGTAAAAAGGACAAATGAACAAATCCAGATCGAATAAGGGTTTGCACTAATTAGGGTTTCTTTTAGTATTTGTTTAAAAAACAGGATTTAGGAATTAGATGGTATTGCTCACCTCTCACCTAGCATTCTCTGTGTAATATTGTTTTGGCCTTCCTGTCCTAGGGCTGCTTCTATCTCCAGGGTATGGATTCGTTTTGTAGGTCACCTCCCATCCCTCACTTTATTCCTTTTTCTGAGCGGAAGCTGCACGGGCACAAGAAGGCCGAGAGGAGCTACTCCACATTCAAGGTCAGGAGAGGGGGCTGTGAGGAGATACCCCTCGTCCAAGGTAAGGAGCAGCGGCTGAGCTTTGCTGGAGCAGCTGTGAAGAGATACCCTACGTTTAAGGTAAGANTGGGCTGGTGTTCAGAGCAACCCGGGTGGGGTCTAGCCCTGACCCCGGACTGGAGGCCCCCTTCCTCTGAGACTGTGAGGCTCCAGCATGGTGAAGGTGGAGATGAGCCTTTGGTGGGGTAGGTTGTGTGGGTTGGTTCTGGGCAGGAAGCACAGGCATGGCTTCTGGGTTACGAGTGGAAGATCAGAGACGGTGAAGGGCCAGACACCCCCGAGCTCCAGACCCCACCGGCCAATTGCTTATCAAATCTCCTCTTGCATGAGTGTAGGTCTCCAACCTAGCACACAGGAACCAACCCCGCAGCAGGCCTCCTGCCCTGCCCCTGTTTTCTGTCTCTAAATGGCAGCCTCACCCTCATTACTGGGCAGAGTCCTTTTTATTCCTTTCCCTCACCCCCGAGAGCTTCCCAGGTGGCTCAGTGGTGAAGAATCTGTCTGAAATGCGGGAGACACAGGTTCAATCCCCTTGTCGAGAAAAATCCCCTGGAGAAGGAAATGGCAACCCATTCCAATATTCTTGCCTAAAAAAAAAAAAATCCCATGGACAGAAGAGCCTGGTGGGCCACAGTTCATGGGGTCGCAGAGAGGTGGACGTGACTGAGTGACTGAGCTGCACACGGCAAGCTCACCCCTGAGAGCCAGTCTGTCACCACGTTCTGCCAGCTTGACTCCTGGAGCTCCCCCTCCCGCCCTGGTCCAGCCCCCATCACCTCTTGCATGGACCTCAGCCGCAGCNTTGGAAGGACTGATGCTAAAGCTGAAACTCCAATACTTTGGCCACCTCATGTGAAGAGTTGACTCATTGGAAAAGATTCTGATGCTGGAAGGGATTGGGAGCAGGAGGAAAAGATGACAGAGGATGAGATGGCTGGATGGCATCACCAACTCGATGGACATGAGTTTGGGTGAGCTCTGGGAGTTGGTGATGGACAGGGAGGCCTGCTGCAATTCATGGGGTCGTCAAAGAGTCACACACGACTGAGTGACTGAACTAAGCTGAACTGAATTCTCTTTTTATCACTTTCTGGATGTTTTTGTCATCCTTTTTCTGTCTTCATTCTCTCTACAAAGAGTAAAAATGTCCTTATGAGTTTAGCATGTGAACAAATTCTAAGCATAGCATGCACTTTTGTTGTGGATTTTTATAAACTTTTTTCACATGCTGTTAATTTAATATAAAGTGGCAGGACAATAGCTTATTTGGAATATTATATTTGATCATCAAGAATTTGGAATTTCTGTGAAAAACTCTCAAGAAAGGGGAAGGTCCTAAAAGTTCTTATGGGAACCTCGATTACAATGTAATTTTTTACAAAATTGGTCTTATCTTTTTCAAAGTAGGTTGGTTAGAAGATGCAGCATTCAGCTATAATGGCCACTAAAAGGAGACTGTTTGCCATGGTCTTAAGCATTTTCAACCCACTCCATAAAATACTTAGGGGTCTGATACATCCCAAGGAATTAAGAATTCATTTTGGGTCAGTTTTGGAATTTATTCCATTCTTTTTTATCAGTCTTAAATTATGTGAAAATATAATCAATACTGATGAAGACCTATCTTTTTGTAGTCTTAATTTCCTATGTGATTTCCATTTTGTTACAATAGTTATCTAGAAATATGTTTAGTTTCTAAATTAAAAACATTTAACCTATTATTTTATTCCTAATATAATTTTACTGGATTATAAGAAAGAGAGAAAATTACATGACTTAGTATTTAGGATTTTTTAGGCTGAAATTTAGAGTTCATTATGCAGCTAATGCATGGTTTGCTTTTGTAAATACTCCATATGTATTCTACATTTGGTATTGAGTTTTACCTATTACTAACAGCTTGAGTTTCTTAATTATATTGCTCATATCTTTGACATCTCTGCTTAACTTTTGTTCACTTGATCTATTAGTTTCTGAGAGTCATGTAATTTTGGATGGAAAGGGGTTGGATAAGACTGTCCAAAGGCAGCTATTCAATCAGTACCACTTTCATTAGCTGCACACACAGGGCTTTTGAACTTCCCTGGTATCAAAGGACACTAGTATGGGTGAGTGTGGGCTGTTTTGCTCATTTCTAGGGAATGGATTACAAGGATTGTACCAAACCAATATGGAGTGAAGAAGGAGCAAATGAAATGATTTCCTCCAGTTTCTCCTTTCACTACCACGCTAAGCTCCCTTCTGCCCCAGATTGCCATGGGAGGCACCCACACACATCTATTTAAGACAACCTGCAGGTTCAGCAAGAGGTTACCATGCTGTTTTTTCTTGTGGTTGTTTCTGATATTTCTAGTCCTGGAATCCATGTTTCTCCTTGGCTTTGATAATTTCTCCAGGCTTGATTTTGGGAAGGAGTTAGCAATGTCTTTACCATCTTGGCAGTAACAAGATGTGAAAGAATTTCTAACTTGTACCTCAGAGGTACAAGTTCATTTTACATGCTGTTTGACCTCATTTACTAACTGAGAGAGTATCTTTGCATTTAGTGGCTAAGGAAAATACTAGGAATGCCCTCAGTGTTCTTATTGAATCTTCAGAATTCCACAGTAGCTAGATAATGATTGTTGAAGTTCATATGCTGTAATTTGCAGCAATGAAATTAAAAGATGCTTGCCCCTTGGAAGAAAAGCTATGACAAACTTAGACAGCATATTAAAAAGCAGAGACATTACTTTGCCAACAAAGGTCTGTCTAGTCGAAGCTATGGTTTTTCCAGTAGTCACGTATAAATATGAGAGTTGGACCAAAAATAAAGCTGAATGCTGAACAATTGATGCTTTTGAACTGTGGTGTTGGAGAAGACTCTTGAGAGTCCCTTGGACTTCAAGGAGATCCAACCAGTCAATCCTAAAGGAAATCAGTCCTGAATATTCGTTGGAAGGATTGATGCTGAAGCTCCAATACTTTGGCCATCTGATGCAAAGACCTGAGTCATTGGAAAAGACCCTGATGCTGGGAAAGATTGAAGGCAGGAAGAGAAGAGGATGACAGAAGATGAGATGGTTGTATGGTATCACTGACTTGATGGACATGAGCAAGCTTCAGGAGCTGGTGATGGACAGGGAAGCCTGGCATGTTGCAGTCTACAGGGTTGCAAAGGGTCAGACAACTGAGCGATTGAACTGACTGAATTTGACATTTGGATAAATAGTATAGAATTAGGCTGATGAAAATTATATTAATCTTTATACTTATTTTTACATATTTTGTATTCCCTAATTATTCAAGTCATTTGTGACTATTACTTAATTAGCAAGAAAGAGCAAACATACTCAAATCCGTGATGTGTATGAGCAATCCCTGCTTTGTCTGAGACTGTAAAAATGACTGTATGAGCTAAAACTATACAAAACAATGTTAATAACCAGTGGGGGGAAAATTATGGGTTTTTTGTGACCTTTAAGTTTTTTTTTTTATCAAACATGAAAAACTCTCTGTTTGTTTTAAATGTATAGGGAAGTAAAAATAGAGTAAAACTAAAATTTCTTTAGTACACTGTAATTTAAAGCATTTGAAACATTGAAAATTAAAGTTATATCTTTGCAAAAGCTTATCAAGATTGTTTTGAACAATGCTTTCCTAGCTTTCTTGTCATATAACTTACTGTACTGAGTGAGCATTTTTCCTATGCTATGGTGAATCATTACTTAGAAAGTTGTTTGGATCAACTTATGACATTTTATCTTTGTACTTTCAGTGTTGTGAAGTATCTCTGGAAGTCCTTTTAACATGAAGATTTTTAATGGCATCATGGTTCTTCTGGGATATCTTCATCCTTTTCATCACAACTTTCCTTGTGTATGTCAGTAACTCCGTCTTTACTGTGTTCTTCCAGCTGCATATCTAGAGTCTCAGACAGTGGCAGTACCAACATTTCCATGACAGCTATTTCTTCTATAACTCCATTTACATTCAATTCAAACTTCCACTCTAGCATTGTCACTTCTTGATTTTTTTGGTTTCACTTTCATATTTGTTAGTCAGTTCCCTCTTCTGATTATCCATTTCTGTAATATCACATAGGATTGTCACTAGGAGACAAGGAGACAACCCAAATGCATGTTTGCTACCTGTGCATGAACTTTATAACTGGTACAGTGACCTATCACCAAGAAATGTGATTGAAATTGATTACTGTGTGTGTTTGTTACTTCAGTAATAGTTTATGGACTAAAGTGGTTACGGCAAAGTTTGTACTTCATGCAATTTACTCACAGTTAATATTACGTGGTAACTAAAGTTGAGTCATGTTGTTGGAGGACTGTTGTTACTTGGCTAAATCATGGTAACTGAAATTCATGCATTTTGGAACAAATGCAAAGAAAGGACTGCCTGCTTACATTTTACATTAAAGCCGGTCATTTGACAACTGGATGAATGTGGTGACTGTGAAAATGCATCACTCACATCTGGGCTAGGGGAAGTGCTTGATGGATGGCTCCAGGTGCTAAGCTTTGAACCTACCACCTTGTTCCCACTGGTGCCATACTTCCCATAAGCTGCCCTTATCCAGTGACTGAATGTGGCACAGATAGAAATGTCCATTCCTACCAGACGGCGACTTTGGTTCAAGGACTCCCCATTGGCTTAGCTGAACCTTTCAAAACTGCTCTGCAGTCTGTGGCTCTTCTCACCCAACTCTTCTTCCTTCCTTCTCTCCTTTCTCCTTCACAGGGGACACACCTGCTTTGTCATCCAAACTCTCCTGACTTCCTTCAGCTGTTTCCCTGGCAGATGTTTCCTTCAATAAACCTCTTGCACATCTAATCTCATTTTGGCATCCGCTCCTTGGAGGCCCTAAACTAATAAAATTAGTCCTGAGAGTGGCCTATTAAGGTTCATATGGAGATTTGGGTCTGTCAGTACACAACAGTGAAGAGAATGCCACTGTGAGTGGTGTGTAGGGTACGGATAGTCCCTTGCTTCAGATTTCACAGTTGGAGAGATGGACAGAAGTCCAGATGAAACAGAGTGCTTACAGATGCGATACTTTGGATATTTTTGAGAATATCTACAAAGACAGCAGAGTTGGCTAGTTACTGCTAAGTTGTTACAGGTGCCCCTCTGTGGGTGGTGAGAAATGAAGGACCGTTAACAAGCAAATCTTAAGAAAGTTCCTTCTTTCCTGGGCTTGAAGAGCAGAGGCCACTGAGCAGCAGAGGGATCTGATAGAGTCACAGAAGACTACAGCTGTTTGAACGCTCTGCTAAACCAGGCTGCCGTGTTAAGGGGGGTGTTGGTTAAGAAAACCTGGTACCCTGATGGGAGTTTCCTGATGGCCCTGTGGTTAGGATTCAGCACTTAAAGTTGGGAAGCCTGGGTTCCATCCCTGGTTGGGGAACCATCCCATATGCCATGCAGCATGGCCAAAATACAAAAGTAAATAAATAAATACAAATTAAGGGGGGAAAAAACAGTTTTTAAATAAACAGCTTAAAAAACTAAAATAAGAAAGAAAACATGATACCCTGAAGCATAGTTTGGGGACATCTAGGAGGTTGCCCCTGAGGATTTTGGCTTTGCTGAACCACTGTGTAATTGCAGAGTTCGTGGTAGTGGTCCACTCACCCCTGGGAAAAGCTGGCACTCCCAGGACTGGAAATATTGCAGAGGCCACACCCCAGAGGCAATGGGTGCCCCCCAGGAGGTGCCTCACCTGCTGTTGAGCTGCAGGACTGATAACTAGCAGTTGCTGACCAGATGGTATTGTCTGTCTGGTAGGAAAGCCAGAAAATAATGACAGTGCTGGAAACTGTGGAAGACGAAAGAAGGACATGTAATTCAGTCTAGAGCAAAGAGGGGCAGAGAGAGTACTGAGACTGCTCAGAAGTGGTCAGGCGTAGATGGGGGGTGTGAACCTTGGTGCAAGGGAAGGCTTGACATGAGAGAGAAGGGGAGGGAGAAGAGGAGTTCTAGCAGAAGGTGTGGCATGAGCAGAGGCATGGAGGCCTTGGAAAACGGCACATCCAGGGGCTGAAATCAGTTCAGTAAAGCTGAAGAGTACAGAGACACAGAGGACCACTGAGAGATGAGAAAGAGATCATGACAGTGCCTGGGACACTTTGATAACAAGTGTAGCTTTTGTGATGAAGGTAAGTAAGCCTAAGGGGATTTCAGCTGGGAATGAGGGTAACTTAGGTGACTATACTTGCATATATGAAAGATTACTCTGGTGGCCATGTTGGAGGTGGACTGGAGGGATGATAGATTTGAGATGGGGGGTATAGGAAGAGGCTAGGAGCAGGGAAGGGCCTTAGGAGGTCATTCCAGGGATCCATGTGAGGAAATATTGGGAGTTTGAATAGAGACAGGGGCAGGGAGAAGGAGGTAAGATGCACTTCAAAAAGACTTAGGAACAGGACTCAATCACTAGATGTGATGTGAAGAAAGAGGTTGTAGAATAGTCCTCAGGGTCGCATCATGGGTGACTAGATGGAAGGCTGAAGGTGACACATTCCCTCATGTCGTCAAAAAAATAAAAATAAAGCCTATATTATAAATATGTATGTGTATATATATGTCTAAAACATAAATATATATATATATATATGTATATATGGGCTTCCCTGGTAGTTCAGAGGTTAAAGCGTCTGCCTGCAATGGGGAGACCTGGGTTCAATCCCTGGATTGGGAAGATCCCCTGGAGAAGGAAATGGCAACCCACTCCAGTATTCTTGCCTGGAGAATCCCAAGGACGGAGGAGCCTGGTGGGCTACAGTCCACGGGGTCGCAAAGAGTCAGACACGACTGAGCGACTTCACTTACCTACTATATGTATATATGTGCAATATGTACACATATACCACAGATATAACATATTTAAAACCACAGACTTGATCAAATAGTCTAGGAGAATGTATGGAGGAAGGAGGAAAAGGTGAGCACAAGTCTTCAATCCTGGAGAATCAAATGTTGGAAGTGTGCGGAGAAGGAAAAGATTCCCCTAAAAGTGACTGAGGAAAACTGGGCAGGAGACAGATGAAAAAGAAGAGAGCAGGCCAAAGGGAGGGCTCCCGTGGGACCTGAGGAATGGAGGGATCCACTTTGATCTGCACCCTCGGTACAGACGTGGCAAGTGAGACAGGCATTATGACTCACTGTGTTACTGCTAAGGACTGGGAACCCTACTTTGTATGTGTGATATCCCTGAATTCATACAACCTGAAAAAAAAATCACTGAAGAGAAAACAGATCCCATGAAGTGAAGTACTATGCCTCGTGTCACAGGAATTCCATAAGTGGTGGAGCTTGCGCTCCCTTCATGGCATTGTGCTGTCTCTAAACAAGTGCCTCTTGCCTCAGAGCAGTCTCTACAAAGGCGTAGGGACAGTAGAGCTGGGGCAGCTGGCGGTGGGGGCAGAGTTTGGAGACAGTGGGTCGAGGCTATGTTTTCAGGAAATCTGAGCCCTTATTTGGTGGAGACAGTTGCTCACAACTGGTAAAGATACCAGTTGAAATGGTGCACAAATGGTAGTAAAGCATATGCAGTCACCCTGCACTGTAGTGATGACAGAGCCAACTACGGAGTGTTTCCGTAGACACACTCTCCAGTCTGATTAGGTAAGTTTCTGCTCGATGTCTATGTCCCCACTGGCCTGTAAAACCCTGGCGGGCAGAGACTGTGTCTGTTTTTGTTGTCCATTCACTCAGTCATGTCTGACTCTTTGTGACCCCATGGACTGTAGCCTGCCAGGCTCCTCTGCGCATGGGATTCTCTGGCAAGAATACTGGAGTGGGTTGCTGTTTCCTCCTGCAGGGGATCTTCCTGACCCAGGGATCGAGCCCACGTCTCCTGCATCTCCTGCATTGTCAGGTGGATTTTTTTTTTTTAATTTTTATTACCACTGAGCCACCTGGGAAGCCCATGTCTGTTTTTACTCACAACTTGATCCCTGTACGTGGCACATAGGAGTTACAGAAATGCTTGTTTGAAGAATGACTAAACTCAGTCAAATCTTTTATTTTCAGTCATTCTCATCCCTGATTTATGGGTGGTAGATTTGTGTAGATTTGGCTGCCCAGTGAAATTTGATTATTAGGATGGTCAGTTCTTATAAATCACTTTATTAGCATCCTGAGGATGCTGTAACAAGTTACCACAAACCTGGTGACTAAAAACAAAAAGAAATGTATTCTCTCATAGCTCTAGAGACCAGAAACACAAAATCAAGTGTTAGCATGGGGAGATTCAGTTTTTTGTCTCTTCCCACCAACTTCTGCGAGCTCCAAGTGCTCCTTGGCTAGTGGCCACATCATTCCCATCTCGGCCTCATTGGTTGCCATGTGCTTGGCTTACGGACGCATCACTCCAGCCTCTGCCTCTGTCTTCACACAGCCTCTTCCTCTTCTGTCCATGCGTCTCTCCTTTGTGTCTCTTATTAAGGATACTTTTCATTGGATTTAGGGCCTACCCAGATAATCCAGGATGACTTCCTTTTAATTACATCTGCACAGATGCTTTTTACAAGTAAGTTAACATTCTCAGGTTTCACAGTGTGACACAGATATATGTTTGGGGAGCTGCCATTCAATCCACTAGTTCAAGTACCTCCGTCCCTGAGACTTATCCCATTGAAGCATCATAAAGTCACATATGCACCAAGGTAGTTATCTTTGTTTTATTTTACCTGGGAGCAGAAGTGAGAATTTTCAATAAAAACAGAAAGCATAAACTTAACTTTTGTGACTAGGTGGAATTAGAATTATATACAGACATGTGACTTGTCCCCTTAAAATGTTTGTGAAACTTTGTAGGTGGTTTAGAAAATTCAGAAAGTTGAGTTCACTGGATTTTCATTCTGAATCCAGATTCTTAGGAAAACTTTTTTTTTCAGTAGGAAAGCCAGCCTTTAGCTTTTGTGTTCAGGAGATCTCGTCCAGTCAATAGTCTAATAATTGAAAGAGAACAACTATAGAAACCTTTTTGTGAAAGCTCAGAAGCCAAAGGGAAATAAGTGGTGGAAAAAAAAAAAAAAAGATTTGAAAATGTCATCAAAATCTAAGGTTGTGGAAGGAGGGTAGCTTTTTGAAGAACAACTTTTGTGGAAAAAAGCTTTTGTTATAAAAGCTTTTTGAAGAACAACTGCTTATCAGCTGCCCTTGAGTGCATACAGCTTTTATTGAAAATTTCATTTTAAGAGAAACTGGGCTGACTGCAGATAATACCGCTGATGTTATCTCTGGGTGATTTATTTCTTTTTTCCTAGAAATTAGAATCTAGGCATTTTGGGAGTACTTGTTTTGTTCTGATCAGTTTTCCTCAGTAAGATAGCAAACAGAGTTGAGAAGATGATTCTGTTAAGTACCAGCATAAAAGGCTGAAATTCATTCTCAGTATTGTTCCACTATTATTTGATGCTTCAAACTTGGAAATCCAAGGCAACAGCAAGAGATTTTGTCTGGATTTGAATTTGGGGTTATTATGGGTATAGAGAAGTGGGTCAAATCAATACTATTGTGTAAGAGTGGGATTAAATGTTTATATTTATTTATTTGTTTGTTAATGGGACATTAAAAATGGAACCAATGGGAACTGAAAATGTCATTTAATGATTGTGCAGGATTTGAATGATCAACAGAAAACAGTTTTGTAACCCTTCCAAATGAATTCTCTATGAATCCTCCTCATATGCCCACTTCCAGATGCTTCATAAAAGCCATCAGTGTAATGAATTAGATGGAAATATGAATCCTTCATCTGGTGTGTTTTGACCCCAGCTGGTAACAGGACTGTGACTTGAGGCAAGAATTTCCAGAAGAACTAAATGCTATTGGAAAAGCAGCAACAGATATTAGTCTCAGTTATCATGATATCAGATTTGCATTCTCCTCCAGCCTGGTGCTACAGGAAGCACACAAGCCAATCTGTGAGATACTTCTTAAGCCTGGAGCTTTTTGTGTTCCAATCCCCAGAATCGAAATTCCTACTTGCACAACAAAAAGAGAACGTGGAGAATACAGTGAAAAAATGAGAGTCAGGGCAACAAGCCTTCAGTTTGTCAGGAATTTGTCCAGCGTGTCTCACAGTGTGGTACACGGACTGTAAAGACGGTCCAGCCCCGGATCACAAAGGGCGAGTTAACAGACGCCCAGCAGCTGTTCCCATCTCTCCTGAGACTGGAGAGGAAGTGGGTTTACATCGGAGCGGCAGGGATTTAGAGTGGTCTACGAGAGGATTTCGGACTCGAGGTAATGCTTTCTCACAGACAGCACAATCATAGCTCCTGCTTCTGTTATTTAAAAACACACAGAATCTAGTGTCTTCCAAAGCAAGCTAGTTCAGTGGCTCCCAGAGGCCCACAGGATGGTTCTTTTTTTTTTTTTTTAATATTTCCAAATCCCTAATCATAGATATTAAACATTTAAGAACAAAAAGAGCTGAATAGATGAATATCTTTTTGGAAACCCTTTGATTGAAATTAAATTCAGCTTAGTATTATCTCAATTGGTCAGATGCTATTATTTTTATTTTATATTTTTACTCTTCTGGCTGTGCGGCACAGCATGTGGGGTCTAGTTCCCTGTCCAGGGATGGAACCCATGCCCCACTGCACTGACAGCGTGGAGTCCTAACCACTGGGCCTCCAGGGAGTCCCACTCTTACTTTTAAAAATGTCTCCCATGACTACAAATGGAGAGTTAGTTGTTAATTTTTATAATAAGTTTGCTGGTTAAAATGTTATTGAAACTTGGGCTCAGTGGGAGAGAAATACAAAATTCAAAAGAGATCTTTGGTGGTGAAAAGGCAGGACTCCCATTTCTTCAGAAGGAAAAGCAGAATGTGTTAAGAAACTTGATTTAGGGTTCAGATACCTCTAGATCTGCAGGCACTTTTCCTTGCCTTCCTCATGAGCTTTGTTTATTCTAAAATAATAATACTCAACTTTTAGACTGTGAATATTATATGAGATAATATTTACTAAAATAGAAGATCTCTGGTTCTGAAAAACATGGAAGCACAGAAAGAAAATTTTCAGAAAGGAAATAAAAAAATACATGGAGCCATTCAATTAAAGAAAGAAATTTTGTCAAGTGGACTTAAACGTGGCAGCCAGATTACTGCTGCCTCTTAAGCTTGCACGCTTGTCTGTTTGTTTTTCTTCACTACGTCAATGGCAGGCACTCATTTGCAAAAACACAAGCCATGAGAATAAAGAGCTTTTGCGAGTGACAATGATTTTATTTATTTTTCGCTGTCTCTGCCTTCTCAGTTATTGGTGATTTTATTAATGTGGTTTTAACACAGTTGATTATATATCCAGATCATCTATTATTTATAGGATCTAGGTGTTGTTATTCCCTCACTGATTTCTCATGGCTTAAACATTCTTTAACCCATTGGAAAATAAATATGATGTAGTTCTTAGGTGCTGCTCTCCATGTTTCCCATTTTCTTTTGGATTGTGCTAACAGCTAACTCTTGGAAAGGGGATGGCTGAGACCCCAAGTCATTGTTCAGTCAAATCCTTTGAATGCTACCTTACCCCTCTTACTCACATACCGGTGATATTTAGCCTTTTCCACTTCAAGGGTTTTCCAGGGGCTTTTCTGGCAAGACTAAATCAAAGCAGAGGCCTCAGCTTCTAGTGAAAGGGCACAGGTGAGGGTGGGGGGCTGCCTATATACAGCAGCAATTTTGGAGGCAGAGAGAGATCCAATGGAGACCTTTTGTAGTTCTTCTGTGGGTAGCATCAGCCTGGCTCCAAGGAGCATCTCACTTGGTACTTCTCTTTCTGCTTTCTTTTGACCATTTACCAACATAGCCATCAGCCATATACTTAACCTTTTTTTAAATTTTCACTTTTAAATTTAACATCTTATGAGGTTTCTGCATATGGATAATTCAAAAGTAGTAGTACCAGTGGTTTAGATAAGATAGATAAATATGGCTATGATGAATGCTGGGTTTCCCCGGTGGCTTAGCAATAAAAAATCTGCCAGCAATACAAGAGCTACAGGTTTGATCCCTGGGTTAGGAAGATCCTCTGGAGGAGGAAATGGCAACCCACTCCAGTATTCTTGCCTGGAAAATCCCTGGACAGAGGAGCCTGGTGTGCTACAGACCATAGGGTCACAAAGAATCAAACAGGACTGAAGCTACTTAGCATGGATGCACAAGATGAGTGTCAGTCTGTGGTAAGATTGATTTATACACTTTGTTGTAAAAAGTAATAAGAAAAGAGCTCTACTTTTTGAGGTAACAAATAGGAACTCTCTAATCTGAAATGTTTAATGATACTTTTTTAAAAAAAGCAAATAAAAAAATAATAGTAACTACATATGGTGATAAAGTTTGGATAGGGTCATCTTTTGTGGCCAACTTATCTCAAAGGTCAGAGCATTTTTCTTAAAAGAAAAGATTACATAGAAATGATGAAATACATCATACCCCTGTATTAAACCAGCATTCCTGAGAGGCTGAAATGTTCCTCCTTAGAAGTTTATACTTGAAAGATACACTCAAGCTCTGTGTTTTCCCTGAGGACCTCAAAGTCCAAGACAGGCAGCCTGTCCAAAGTTCACCTTCCTACAGGGACTTGCCTTGAAAAGCAATTAGTAGGACGCTATAGACAGTTTAGTGTATGGTTACAGGGAGCGTGGGGTCAACTCAACCTGGAGGGTGGCAACCAAAAGACCCTTTGCTCTTCTTTTCTGAAGATCATGCCATATTTCACATTCAATTACACTTAACCGCGGCTTCCCAGGTGGCTCAGTGGTAAAGAATCCACCTGCTATGCAGGAGCTGCAGGAGACGTGGGTTTGATCCCTGGGTCAGGAAGATGCCTTGGAGGAGGGCATGGCACCCATTCCATTTATTCTTGCCTGGAGAATTCCATGGACAGAGGAGACTGGCAGGCTACAGTCCATTGGGTCACAAAGAGTCAGACACGACTGAAGCAACTAAGCAAACACACTCACTTAACCATAGAACTCCCAAATCCTCCTTTCCCACCACCATTCATCAAGATGCTTCCCAAGACAGTCTGTGGCCAGTGGAATCAACTCCATTCCAAGTCCTTCACTCCTAATTTGGAGAGCCTCTGTCATACTTTTTTTTTTTTCTCTTTTTTTCCCCCTAACTTCTGATGTGGCTAAAAGACTGCACTCATAGCTCTCTCCGATAGTTTAAGGATATTTGATCCCTCAGTATTTATCCATTATTGGCTCTGTTTACCCAAGGGAAAATTAAGTGCAGGGCCTTAGAACACTGAGCACTTTAATACACAGATGTATATGCTGAGCTCGGACAGATGTTGGTCTTTGGGAACAACAGAAGCAGAGCTATGTCATTTGCTTGGGAAGCTGCTTGTGCAAACTGACTGATCCTGCAGGTGCCCAGGGCCACGTGGGGTGAGCAGACTGCGATGCTGAGAAAAATGTCTGCTGCAGCGACAACCCTGAGAAATAGTATGGGTTTTCACACACACACACACACACACACACACACACACATCCAGCCGGCAAGAAATTCTGAGCAGTGCCCGGTAGGACAAAATAGCCAGTCTGTGTGAGCAGGCTTTAACATATAGCTGTTCTTTTTTTTTTTTCTTTCTATTTTTTGTTTTCTAGAAAAAGAGAAATCTTCTTTGTATATGTCACTAGGTGTTTTGGAACTTTCTTGGTGACTCAGTGGTAAAGAACCCACCTGGTAATGCAGGACACTCTGGTTCAGCCCTTGGTCAGCAAGATGCTCTGGAGAAGGAAATGGCAATCCACTCCAGTATTCTTGACTGGGAAATCCAGGAACAGAGGAGCTATAGTCCATGGGGTTACAAAGAGTCAGACACGACTTAGTGACTGAACAACAGTCTGATTTGTAAATCTACCCTTTCTCAGGATACAATGTATTTTAGGCAGTGGTTTTTGTACATGTAGATGGTGTGTGTGTCTCTCTGTGTGTGGTCTCATGTATATTTGAGATAGAAGAAAGCCCTTCAGGCAGCTTTTGGTAGATTCTTGTTTCTGATTAAACCCCACCCCCTGCCATTTTTGCTGCTATGGGAGCTTCTTAGAAATGAGGTGACATGTTTGTGGATATGCTTCTTTTCTATTGCCGAGTCGGTGTGAGGGGGGGCACAGGACTCCCTCTACCTCTTTGTGCCAAAGCAGCTTGAAGTCTGGGCTGTCTTATTCATCTGTGTGTCCCCTCCCCCTGTTACATTGTGGGTGCTCATGTGTTCATTGAAGGCACACCCCAACCCAGGTAGGCATCCCAAACACCAGATGTCATTGCTTCTGTGTGTCTTCGATGAGGGCAGTCACAGCCCTGAGACTTTGAATGAGGACTTCAGGGAAAATCTATCTTCATTGTGCGTGTCAAATCATTGTTTTCTCAATCACCTCTCATTATTGAGACAGTGTCGATGTAAATTACAATCAGCATCTTGCCTGATTCAGGAGATCTACTTGGACTCTGTGGAGAGCCACCATCACCTTCCAGAGACCTCGTCATGATGAGCAGCAGCTGGGGCCAGCTGGCCCAGCTCCAGAGCTGAGCTCTGCCTGTCGCCAACTAACCTTGAGGAGTTGACCTCTCTTTAAATTACCTGTTGGCATGCAGATTAAGTGAGTCAATCTGTGTGAAATGCTTGAGAGTAGTGCTAACATATGTTGTGTTGGCCAAAATGTTTTTCCATAATGTCTTACCAAAAAACCCGAAAGAACCTTTTGGCCAACCCAATAATACATGTACATATTAACTATCGTATCATATCATATCGCTAAGTTCTCTGATAACTTCCTCCTTCCGTTCATACTCAGGGAATGAGGTGAACTCCAATGGTAATCTATGGACTTTTCCTTTACTGCAGTGCCCAGACCATGGCACTAACATGGCATTGGGTTCCTGAGATCTCAGATCTCCTCCCTGCCCTGCCTGCCCAGCCCAGCTCTGCCCCATCCCATCCCCTCTCCTGGCTCTCAGACTGGACACGAACCCACATCTCCACTTAAATACCTCCTGGTATCCATCACCCACTCTCCCCTGGGTGGTATAACTTTCTGTGGCTGAAGGACTCTGTCGTTTTAATTTAAAGAACTTGTATCAGGTTCCACTTTCCTCAGGTTGAAACCAGGAATTCACATTTTGAGACTATTGAGTGAATGTCTTACTCATTGGAAGGCATTGTTCAAGCAGAGAACAAATCAGAACATCTTTGCTCATGGTATTCTCAGTCCATTGAGGGAGTCAGATAGTAAGCAAATAGATGTGTAATCGAGTGACAGGTGTCACTCGATTTTCTTAGGAATTGCAGTGTAGCCATCTAAGAAATAACCTCCATCTAAGAAATGTTTGGCCCCACAAGGCCCACTGTGAAGTCATACCTGCGACTAACAGAGTCATTTTAGTTCAGTTCAGTTCAGTCACTCAGTCATGTCCGACTCTTTGAGAACCTATGGACTGCAGCATGCCAGGCTTCCCTGTCCACCACTAATGTCCAGAGCTTGCTCAAACTCATATCCACTGAGCCAGTGATGCCATCCAACCATCTCATCCTCTGTTGGCCCCTTCTCCTCCTGCCTTCAATTTTTCCCAGCATCAGGATCTTTTCCAGTGAGTCAGTTCTTTGAATCAGGTGGCCAAAGTATTGGAGTTTTAGCTTCAGCATCAGTCCTTCCAATGAATATTCAGGACTGATTTCCTTTAGGATGGACTGCTCGGATCTCCTTTCAGTCCAAGGGACTCTCAAGAGAGTTCTCCAAAACCACAGTTCAAAAGCATCAATTCTTTGGTGCTCATCTTTCTTTATAGTTCAACTCTCACATCCATACATGACTAGTGGAAAAACCACAGCTTTGACTAGATGAACCTTTGTCAGCAAAGTAACGTCTTTGCTTTTTAAGATGCTGTCTAGGTTGATCATAGCTTTTCTTCCAAGAGGCAAGCATCTTTTAATTTCATGGCTGTAGTCACCATCTGCAGTGAATTTGGAGCCCCCCAAAATAGCCTATCACTGTTCCCACTTTTTCCCCATCTATCTGCCATGAAGTGATGGGACCGGATGCCATGATCTTAGTTTTTTGAATATTGAGTTTTAAGCCAGCTTTGTCACTTTCCTCTTTCACTTTCATCAAGAGGTTCTTTAGTTCTTCATTTTCTGCCATATGGGTGGTATCATCTGCATATCTGAGGTTATCAATATTTCTCCTGACAATCTTGATTCCAGCTTGTGCTTCATCCAGCCTGGCAGTTAGCATGATGTACTCTGCATATAAGTTAAATAAGCAGGGTGACAATATATAGCCTTGAAGTACTCCTTTCCCAATTGGGAAACATTCCGACG
The DNA here is from genome assembly GCA_006410875.1 of Neotragus pygmaeus. Classification (NCBI taxonomy): domain Eukaryota; kingdom Metazoa; phylum Chordata; class Mammalia; order Artiodactyla; family Bovidae; genus Neotragus; species Neotragus pygmaeus. Next base: position 135,228 of record SJYV01005777.1, on the reverse strand, counting down.
TTCCATGTCCAGTTCTAACTGTTACTTCTTGACCTGCATATAACTTTGGTCTGGTATTCACATCTCTTGAAGAATTTTCCACAGTTTGTTGTGATCCACATGGTCAAAGGCTTTGGCATAGTCAGTAAAGCAGAAGTAGATGTCTTCCTGGAACTGTCTTTCTTTTTCCATGATACAAGGGATGTTGGCAATTTGATCTCTGGTTCCTCTGCCTTTTCGAAATCCAACTTGAACATCTGAGCCCCTTTAAGGAGGAGTTATCACAGTGGCAGATGCTCTTCCTTCCAGAAAAATCTCACCGTGCATGCAGAGTCACAAGGTTGAGTTGGAGCTTGGCCTAAAGTTGATCGATCCCTTCCTCTGAGGAGGAGAGCAGCTTTTGCAAACAAAACATTTCTGACCATCATCAGAAGGTGATTTGACATGATTTGACACAGTACAAAATAAGCTGTAGCTAATATTTAAAATCAGTGAGCTAACTGTTTTAGGGTTGGAAAAAACTATGCTGTGACAAAATTGGGAAGGTACATTCTAGAGATCTCAAATGGAATTTGATAGTAAGGAAAGAATAATATTTAATAAAGCAATAAAGATTTTGCAGGGAGTACTATGATAAGAATATTATGACTACTTTTGACTCTTACACATGATGGTAGAATTTTCAAATAACAGTTTCTCCTGATAGTTGATAAGTGTTATCTACCTGGTCTGTTCTACCCAAACAGCATCTCAGAGTCCTTCTCTTCTCATACCACTACTTAGCCTCCAGCTACTGCAGCCAAGCCCAGAAAAGCTGCCACTCTAGAATTTCTCTTCCATTATCATAGCCTTAGAAGTTGAGGTTTCTACCAGTGACCTATTTGAGCCTGATCCAAAAACCCTAGCCCTGTGCTTGTGCCACAACATCAAAGCAGAGAATAAGGATGTCTAATATTTCAGTCTAATTTCAGCATTAATATTCCCCCACAATAATTAATTGTAGAAATACATAGAACCTACAAAAATGCATAGAACATGCTAGAAACACACATGAGAAGTCATATTACCATTTCCTGTAGATCTGTGGATGTGGTCACACAATATTCTACAGAGGAAGTCTTTCCTTTTATGAAATTACTTTATTACTCCCCATTAAGCTCATTCTAATATGTGGTAGCCTCACCAACACCGTTTCTGCCTGGACTATAACAATACCTGCTCACTGAACCCCATTGCCTTCATATAATGACACTTTGAGCACCTAACCCCATCGACATCCACTTGTTTCTTTAAAAATATAAATATGCCCATGTATACATATCTTAAAACATTTGAATGGAATATGATTGTCTGTGGGATAAAGTTTATATTTTTGAACATGACATGCAAGACCCTTCACTCACTGGCCTGCATGTGCTTCTGCAACATTTTCTCCTGTCTCTCTCCTGTGTCTCTCCTGCCTCCAAGCATTTCCACCCTCTTGTTGTGCTGTGAGGCCCATGGTTTCCACACTTCACACCTGTGCTCTGTTTTTGCATCCTCCTGTCAACCGATGCACATGGAGAGTCCCCTGTACCCTCCTTCATTCTCCCTTGGTTTCACCTTCACTTCCAGGCAGAACTAACTTCTTCCCTGTCTCTCTTCCCATATACCCTGGTTTCTACTGAAGCATTTCTCATTCCTTTGAATCTATTGATTAATGTGTCTGTCTCTTCATCAGCCTGGGCAACTTAAGAATGGAGATTTTTCCTGTTTGTATGCTCCCAGGGATAGGATAGAAGGGGTGTGAAATGTGTGTTAAATTAAGATTAATCATTGACTGCCTCACAGTCCCAAATCTCTTTAATCCTTGTTTATTCCAAATCTACTGAAAATAAAATGCTTTTGAAATATGAATAATCTCAGTGAGTGGCTTGGCATATCTAGCATTCAACAAAGATCTTATTCTAAGTACTTGAAGCCAAAAGACATTTTCAGCTGGGCAATGCAAAGATCATATAGCTATTTGGTGGTTGGATGGTCAGTTCAGAAGAACCCTAAACAAGACTTTGCCAACAGGGAAAAAACCCTAAATAACTATCATATAATTACAAAGTATTTACTAGCATATTTGCAAACCACTTTGTTGATTTTCATTTGTTTTCTTGGGCTCCTCAGCTAGTGGACTTGACCTGTGCACTGATTTTGAAGAATAGGTTGGAAATGGAGACTTTGCCTTGCACTCTGGCCCCCGGTGAGCACTGGTGGGAGCTATCACCAGGGCAGCGTTTTGTGCAGCGCTGTGTGTTCTGGCCAAGAAGATGCATCCCTGGGGGGCCAGTGGACATGGACGGGCGCAGTTTCCAAGTCCCCGCCAGGCCACTGTGTCTTTCAGACTCTTGCACACAGGAGCCCGCTACCGAGGACGAGTTGCCTTCCCGGGCTGCTCAGTGTCCTCTGCGCCACCTTGAACATTAAATGCTGCATTTTCCTCTTTGTGGCCGTGCCTCAGGCCCTAGAGTCTCAGTTCAGAGCATTTTTGTTTGTTTGTTTTATTGGGTTGGCCAAAAAGTCCATTTGAGTTTTTATGGAAAAACTCAAATGAACTTTTTGACCAACTCAATACTTTCTACTTTCTTAGCATTTGGGTGTTAGTGTCCCAGCATGTATCACACTTGATTTCATTATCTGATTGCTGATTTGTTTCCTTCTCTAGGCTGTGAGTCCCTGTCCTTCTCGAAGCCCCTGATTTCTGTCTGGGTTGTGCCTAAAATAGTGCCTACAACATAGCAGGCACTCCCTGAAGTTTCTTGTTGAGAGTAGTAATGGATAAGGAAGCTTATTTACTTACCTAATATGTAAGTTTCTCTCCCTGTGAATATTAACCAAACATTTTGCCTTTCTTCCTTTACCCCACGTTAAGAACCTCCTCATTGCAGGCTTTGGAAATGCAATCTGTAGGGGGCAGTTTAACTTGATTACCTTCATAGAGAATCAAGACTCTACTCCTGCTCCCATATTTCAAATGATCATTTTTCTGGATTGTGTGTGAAATGTGCTTTATCTGTGGAGGAATGGATCAGCTATGACCGCAGCTAACATCTGCATCTTGCCTAAGGAAGACCTAGTGCAGTCCGTAAGCTGTGAAATCATTTTAACCCAAGTGAGTGTCTGGGGGTTCTTTGTTCATGGAGATTGTGTGAAACAGGCACACATGTTGCAGTGGTAATTGCAGCCCCACTGAGAAAAGGAGTGCTTGAGTCGTGTCTTGAAAAATCATTCTTGCCTATGTGAGAAAAGACAGGGTAGAAGAGAGTGCACTCACTTCACAGAGAAGAAGGTGGACCTCTGTTCTCCCGAAACAGTGGGCTATATCTTGTTGTATCAGTCGCTCAGTCGTATCTGGCTCTTTGGAACCCCATGGACTGTAGCATGCCAAGCTTCCCTGTCCTTCACTATTTCCTGGAGTTTGTTCAAACTCATGTCCGTTGAGTGGATGATGCGCACCCATCTCTCTTTAAATTGACCCCAAATAGCTATTGTATGTGGTCTACTTCCAATCCCAGTGTTCTCAGTGAAAGAGGGCCAATGATGATAGGGTTTATTTCAGGGCATTCAGGTCTGATCATGGGCAGAAAGCTTTGTAGGTTCTTTAATATATGGACATGGGAAGGCAATGTTGACTTGGCAGTTACTTTTTAGAAGAGACAAGTTGTATTGTGAATATCCAGATCATCTTAAAAGGAGAAAAAGAATGGGCTTGCCGAAGGGAATGGCATCTGAGTTGAATTCTGAAGCATGAGAAAGAGTTAGCAGGTGAAGATTACAGGGGGACAGGTATTCAAAACATAGGACACAGTGTGTGCAAATACAAGGAAATGAGAGCCAAGATGTCCCGCTGAGAAAAGTAGTTCTGAAACAGAAAACTGTAAGCAGTTCAGTAGAACTAGAGAGGATAAGGTGAAGGGGGTGGGAGATGATCCTGGAGAGGTGGGCAGAGGCCGGATAAGGAGGGACCTTGTGTAAGTCCCTGAAGACTGTGCAATTTATTTCCTGGTGAAGGAGGAGCCAGTTGAAGATTTCAAGCAGGAAAGTCACAAGGTTAGGTCTTACAGAAAGATAACTTTGGAAGTAGAGTGAGCCACACATCTAATTGAAGCAGCACTTGAGAAGACCTGGATATGAATGCTATACTTGCAGGTTTATAGAGCCGAGAAAGTGCCTCATGTGTGAGTAAGAGGCACTGGCTAAGATTCATTACAGCCTTCTTTGTAGGAACAAAGAATCAGAAACAATAAACTCATTTTTAAGAAATTGAATATGTCAAAAGATGTAGAGTCATTTGAATACATGTACTAACATAACATACTAACATAATTAAATGGTATGAATCTGATTTTTCTATAGCAGCATAGACTGACCTTAAAATAATGTCACCCTCCCCAAAGTGAAAATTTTAGCATGTGATCATTTATCTAAATTTAAAAAACATATAACCAAATAACATATGACATGTGTGTGTAAGTAAAAATTTTTAATGAACTGGAAGGCTGTAAACCGATTTCATGATAATGGCTGAGAAGGAGGGCAGAGAAGGAAATATGATTGAATAAGGGTGATGGATTAAAGAAGCTTTAGTTTTATCTGAAATGTAATAAATTATTTTTGTTTTTAAAGGATAATATAGGATTATTATTACTTATTTAATTTTCCTAAGGTATAATTAGGGGGGAAAATGAATTTGATAGTGAATATCACACAGTGTCAATAGATATTAATTCTGAGTTGTGAGTTTGTTAAATTATACTTTACATTGTTCTATCCTTTTAAGTAAAAAAGAATATTGCGTGTGTGTATGTGTATTTGAGCAGTGGCCTGAGAAGTGTGAGTGCCAATAGTATGATGACTATAAAGCCAAGGAATGTGAAAGTTCAAGAAGAACTGTCAACAGGGTCAAGATGAGAACTGAAAAGAGTTGAATTAATTTGTGATTTAGCAGGTCGACGGTGGCCTTGATGTGAACGATTTCAGCACAGTGATGTTGAATGGAAGTCTAGGGCAGTTGACAGAGTAAGTGGAAGATAAAGACATGACAGCAAATTCCATCTGTTTTCAGAACTTTGACCATAAAAATGAAGAAATAGATGGATTTGTACCTAGAGGGGGATGTCGGTTTAAGGAAAATGGTTGTTATTTTAGAAGAACTTGATATTGTTCATCTGAGACAGGAAAAATATGAGAAGGAAGAGGTTGAAGGTACATCTAAAAGAGGAGATAACTGATGGGGCAGGAGAAAGAAGGAAGGAATAGAATCTGCAGTGAGAAGGTGGAACCCTCCCTGGGGAGTGGAAGTTGATGGGTGTAAGCAGAAACTCAGGGCTCCGGGGAGAGAGGGCTGGAATGATTTTGAGGAAGTTCAGTTCAACAGCTTCAATTTTTAAAAATCAAAATGCAAATTATAGTTCTGCCTTTACTGAACATTGCCACTTACTTATATAGAATAAATATTTTAAGGTATATACTTTCATGTTTAGGTAACTGTGCAACTATTTCTCATAATTATTAGTAATGATCAAAAGTAGTAAAAATATTATCCTTCGGGCAATGAGATCAATTTTGGTTTCTGCAGGTATAATGAATATGAGAAAGAAAAACAAATTACCAAGTAATGTAGATAGAGATACGGTTTTAAATGAAGCATATGCCCATAGAGCATGGAGGTTAGGTTTACTTTTCACTGATAGATCAAGGAGGAAATTACATCAAAGTAATATGTTCTGCCCTGTCCTAAGCACATGAAATACTTCATGGAACTTGATCATGGCAAAACTCTTAAGGGATCTGTTGCCCTCCTCTTCCTTCCCTGCCCTGCTGAATTAATCTTGTATTTCACCTAATTAACTAGGTTGATGGATATTTTAGCATTTTTTTCATGACACTTTCTTTTTAAATGATGCAAACATACTTGTAAATACTGTCTGTTGATTTTATTCATTCAAGAATACTATTGGGATTTCCCTGGTGGTACAATGGATAGAGAATCCGCCTGCCAATGCAGGGGACACGGATTTGATCCCTGGTCTGGGAAGATTCCTTTTGCCTCTGAGCAACTAGGCCCATGCACACAAATACTGAGCTCACANTGAAATTTTTCTGGAAGAGTTTCAGTCGGATAGGTGTTAGCTCTTCTCGAAATTTTTGGTAGAATTCAGCTGTGAAGTCATCTGGACCTGGGCTTTTGTTTGCTGAAAGATTTCTGATTACATTTTCAAATTCCATGTTTCTAATTCAGTTTGATGAGATTTTTTTAACCTTCATAACTGTATTTTTTGTTTGCTCTCGTTTGAAAAAACAAAATAATTTTTTTTGTATCTCTGGGAACAATACTGTAATGACATCATTATTAATCATGATTTTCTGTGGATGCTGAAATAGGGGATGCATTTTAATTTACTACTTACCTTCACCTATCTTTTTCAAATTTCAGGTACTACAAGATCACCTAACACAAAGTATTTTTTTTAACCACCCCTTATATTTGGGTTCACCCAGTGACTTGCTTTGATCAACAGGATGTTAAGAAGCACCCATGAGCAAAGGCCTGAAAAGTGGTTTTGTTTGCCCTCTTGCACCTCTGCCTTGGAAATCTTTATACTTAGAATAAGGTACTGAGTCTCTCAGTTCTTATCAGCTGTCTGTGTGCATGCATGTCCGGCTTTTTGCGATCCCGTGGACTGTAGACTGCCAACCTCCTCCTATGGGGTTCTCCAGGCAAGAATACTGGAGAGGGTTGCCATGCCCTCCTCCAGGGGATCCTCCTGACCCAGGGGTCAAACCCTCCTATCTTATGTCTCTTGCATTGGCAGGCGGGTTCTTTACCACTAGAGCCACCTGGGAAGCCCCATCAGCAGGCTGAAGTTGTTAATTCCAGGAACACAGCAGCACTTCCTCCTGCTTGGAATATGTAACTCATAGGAGTGTGGCTCACACACACTGCCACTCATCTGCCCAGTCAGCCATTTGGTTTGACTCACAGGCTTGGACTTGACTTTCATTCCTACTGCTGCAGCCACTGATGATAATGTAACTAATAAAATACTCCTAGAGTGTCTGCTCTATACCAGGTGTTTCCTTGCTTATTGTCACATAAATGTCACTACAGGACAAAGCCTTATTAGTCCACTTGCCAGATGAGGATTCTCTGGCTTGGATCATCTCTCCCAGCCAAGGTCAGAGTTTTAGTTATTTCTTTCCTGACCTTGTGCTCCTTAGAGGCAAGCCAGGGGCCTTCACAGCCACACCCACCCAGGTAGCCACGCCCACCCTGCCAGAGAAGGTGCGGACAGGAAGTGATTTTCCAGAACCTGTTACAATGGTTCACAGCAACGATACAGGAATATTCTGTTGACAACAGCATGCAGACTCTTTCTTTCTTTCTTTCTTTTTAATTAATTATTTGGCTGCACCGGATCTTAGTTGCAGCATATGGAATCTAGTTACCTAAACAGGGATCGAACCTAGGCCTCCTGCACTGGGAGTTTGGAGTCTTAGCCACTGAACCAGCAGGGAAGTCCCAGACTAATTCTTCAAAGTAAAACTGAATTTCCCTACTGGGTGGGCAAGAGGTCTCCCACTTTGATGGCCTTTGGTTCCCTGCCTCAATTAACCCAGGACTCCTGTGATGGGCCCTTCCTTTCAGCTTTTAGTCTGTACTGCCTCCCCTCTCCCCAGGAGCTCACCTTTGCGGTTGGCCCCCACTTCAGACGACAGTGGGAGAGGCTGTAGAACAGGGGACTGGTCAGGATGAACTTGCCATGTTGTAGGTCAAATGCGGGCATGTTTGCATGCTTTCCCCAAACACGTCATACTTACCAAACAAAGAAGAGTGTCCTGGGGGTTTCTGTTGCATGTACATTTCATCAGAACTGAGTTTAAAGATTTAATATTTGAATAAACCCAATGAGAAACTTTTTATCACTGAGGTTTCTGTTTACAAGCAAGTAGCTGTAGCTGATGTTTGTTTAGTACACTTGGATCATTTTTTGCTAAAGTCAAGCAGAGCAGTATCTGTTTGGCAGAGTTACCTATAAACCGTCATTTTGTTGTTGTTCAGATGCTCAGTCGTGTCCGACTCTTGGTGACCCCATGGACTGCAGCACACCAGGCTTCCCTGTCCTTCACCATCTCCCGGAGTTTGCTCAAACTCCTGTATATTGAGTCAGTGATGCCATCCAACCATCTCGTCCTCTGTTGTCCCCTTCCCCTCCTGTCATACAGCGTGTTAAACTTGATTGCACACCACATTGAAACATCAATAAAAGAAGTAACATTAAGCACACCCAGAGATACTAAGTCTGAAAAAAACATTTGACTTGTTCACTTGAAAACAAAGTAGAACCATTGCTCAAAAAGGGTTGAGTCTATTTATTAATTACTTTAGGAGTTCTCAATCCTGAGGAATTAATATTCTGAGTGACAGATAATGGAGTTTAGCCTTTCAGGGGGAAAAAAAAAAAGTTCTTCGAAGTAACTCATCCTCCTGAAATGTTGCTTAGCCTCTGATTCCGAGAGAGCCCCTATACCGCTCCTGTCTGATTCTAACTTGCAGCCTTTCAAAAGGCCCCTTTCCTTGCTGTTCAAATCACACATCCTAAAATCCTGCAGCTGTTCACTCAAGATTGCCGGCAAGATAACAGCTATAAAACTCCAACTGTAAGATGCAAATGTTTGCACATTTTCTCCATTTTAACCTAGCAAAAATATTCTCCCTCCTTCCCTGCTTCCCAGGAGCTGCTCGGTGAGGTTTTACGACTCTTCACAAGAAAAGGAGAAGACCCTACAGACCAGTTATGCTCTAAGACCCTGTGTCTCCATTTCTCTAGAACCTGAGATTGGCCCGGGAGTGACTCAGCTTAGAAATGCTGTGTTTGTTTCAAAGGACAGCAGACACAGCAAGGGCCATCTTTGAAGTGAGCGGGTGTAGACCACCCTTTTGCTTCCTCCAGTGAACAAAAACCCAGCCTTTCTAGTTCTAACGGTTTGGACTAATACAGTGTGAAAAACTAAATATAGAATACTTTTGTTAAAATCAGATTAGACTAATTCTATATGAAGTGCTTTAATGAAAAATGTTTAATGGTTGAAATACTATAACTCTGGCATTAAAATGCAGGTGCAAGAAGGATATTCTACACTCCCCAGAGGGCAAACCAGTACATACTGTGAAATATCAATTAAAGTTTATAGTTGCCTGGGTTGGCTTAATGTCTTTTTCATGGGAAATTTTCATTCTCTTATGAAATAATCATTTGGAGTTAAAATATGTGCTGAATTAGGTGGGCATTCCAAGTTATTAAGAAATGGATTTATTTTACAAGCAAGCTGGAAGCATTCTTTGCTGTTTTTATGAGGTCATCGACATGACTTTTAAATGGGGCTCCAGGCCAACTCTGATTCTCACATCAGTTCATTAATTCACACAGCTGTCTCTGAAAACTACAAGAATAATATATACTGCAGACAGAGGGCTAGAGAAAGGAGGTGGGGTGAGATTTCAAGGCTGTATTTCAGTCGGGAGATCCTGCTGACATCATAAACTATGAGAAGACAGCTTAAGCTGTTTGGGGAACAGCAGTAGCCCCCTTGATGGAAATATGGTTGGTCTAATTGATTCTTTTTCATTTCAGAATATACAGAGTGGGGATACCCAGTCGTTTTTACTCTGAGCAAAGTCAACATGAAAGGCAGGCACTGCAGGAATGCATTACCGGGGGAAACCCAAGCAGTGACCTAAGGTGTGGGGATGGATTTGATTGTGTTAATGACGTCTGAGCAGTCATGCTGACACATGAAGGGCACTGGCAGAGTTTACTGCACCATGATTTTGTTTTATAGGTGATTGTGAACCCACTGTGTCTACAAAGAGATTTTCCAAATGAGATATGACAAGGATGATAGGATTGTCCTATGAGTGAGAGTCTAGGAGAACCAAATCCTCTGATGAAGGCCCCTCACCCTCTCTCTACACTTCCAGATTTATAGCAAACATAGGATGTGAAATACCCTTTGATGAGACTTCTGACAGCTTTTCCCACTTGGTCCGAAAGAGACCTTGCTCAGAGCTACATGAAAACCTCTTTCTGCTCTGAACCCACGTTCAGAAGGGTTTGATACCAAACCAAATTTGGAGGCTCAACCTGTGCAAAACTAACATTTATGAGAATGTCCTGGTTTCTGAGGCCTCCGTCAGCCTTAATAGGATATTTTTTTTGAAAGGCAATCTGCAGTTTCATATCCTTGAAATTCCAAATTTGTTGTGGTTGCCATGGAAAGGTGAGCTAAGTCTCTTTGAGAGTAATTTCACTTCTGCAAATAAATCCAGCCAAGTTTTTAATGTCTTTGGATGGGGGGAAAATTGTATGAAATGTGACATTTTAAGTGTGCTCTTCAGTGACTCTCCATTAAAACCTTGACACCTGGGCACATGTGGATGTTGGAGGTTTGGGGGCCCTTATCTCATCTGTGTACACAAGTGTCTTTCTGTACACGTGAGCTGAAGCTTTGCCTGAAAAACAGATGTATCCTGAAAGAGTAAGAGACTGTTAATGCATGAGAAAGAGTGGGGACGTTCAGAATTACTGAGGAGATCAGGGTTGGTCTCCACCTCCTCTGTGTTTCCCCAGCATACACGCCTTCCCATTCCCTTCCTTATGCTTGATTATTCTGTGGACAAATGCTGTGGACTCTTCTCTTGGAATACTGAAGACACGTAAGAGCCTGACATGCTTACTGGGTGTTGTCTTAGTCCTTTCAAGCCACTACAGCACACTCCCATAGATTAGGTGGCTTATTAGGAGGCCAGAAGTCCAAAATGGTACCAACCAGTTCTGTCTGGTGTGAGTCCACTTTCTCATACACGATCTTCTTGCTGTAACCTCATAAGACAGTAGAGGCAAGAGGGTTCTTTCTGGGGTCTCTTTTATAAGGGCATGAATCACATTCATGAGGACCCCCCCTTAGGACTTAATCACCTCCAAAAGGCCCCATCTCCTAATACTCTCATGTTGGGGATTAGGATTTCAACATAATTAATTGAGAGGGACAGAAGCAGTAAATTTCTTGCATCCCATCCCGGTTCCCCCAAATTCATGCTTTTCTCACATGTCAATTCAAAACTCTAAGTCCAAAGAGGGAAAACAAGTGAAAATGTTAGTCGCTCAGTTGTATCCAACTCTTTTGTGTCCCCATGGACTATAGCCCACCAGGATTCTCTGTTCATGGGAAAGAATACTGGAGTAGGTAGCCATTCCCTTCTCCAGGGGATCTTCCCAACCCAGCGATCAAACCCAGGTCTCCTGCATTGCAGGCAGATTCTTTATGGTCTGAGCCAAAGTCCCATCTAAATATCATCTGAATCAGACATGGGTGAGACTCAAGAATGACTCATCATAAGGAAAATTCCTCTCCTGTGTGAACCTGTGAAATCAAACAAGTTATATGCTTCCAAAATACAATGGTGTGGCAGGCATAGACATTCCCACCTGCAAAGAGAAAAATAGGAAAAAAGAAAAGAGTAACAGATCCCCCGCAACAAGTCCAGAATGTTAAGGCTCAAGAATAACCTTTGACAGCTCTTCCCTCCCGTCCCTGGGACTCAGTTTCCACCTTCCAGACACACTGAAAGGGGTCGGGCCCCCTTGTCTCTGTTGGGCACAGCCCACACTGCAGCTCTGTGGGACTGGAACTGTCTCTGCCAGTCTGGGGTTGGGAGGCAGCTCAGCCCACACAGTTCCACTAGGTCCTGCCCCCAGGGTCACCCTCTGCCTGGGTCTTGGGGGCTCAGAAGCTCCATCCTTGGAAATCTAGGTGGAAGGACCCATGTCCTCACAGCTTTATGGCTATCTTCACAGGGGCCCACCACATGCATCAAGAGCTGCCCAGGAATGTGGGGACATGTGGGAAGCAGAGGCCGTGATGTGAGGCTGTGTGGCACAGTGGGCAGCAGTTGCTCCTTTGAAATTGCTCCACTTCACAGACCCTGGCACTCTGGCCTGTGATGAAAGGCGTGACCCTGATGCTCTCTGAAATGCACTCAGGGTCATTCTCCCATGTCTCGCTAGATCCTGCCTTTTGTGTAGGTGACTGACTAGTGTTCTCATTGCCTTGATGAATAGCCCTGGACTTCTGGCCTGATCTATCCTTTCTACTCCCCTGAGTAAATTTGACCACATGTTTCATGTTCTCTCCCAAACAGGCTTTCTCATTTTTAATACATGAACAGACTGAGAATTTTTTCAAAAATTTAAATTCCCCTTCTCTTCCCATTAACAATTCCATCTTTAAGCCATTTATCTCTTCTCTCACTTTACTGAAAGCAGTTAGCAGAAGCCAACCCACACCTTCAACACAGGGCCTAGAAATTTCCTCAGCCAAATATCCAGTTTCATCACTCACAGGTTCCACCCTCTACAGACTACGAGAACCCAAGCATAATTCAGCCATGTCCTTTGCCACTTTATAATGAGGATGGCCTCTCCTCCATTGTCCAATAATTTCCACCTGGACCCCATCACAGTGATGTTCACTGTCCATATGCCTACCAAAAATTCATTAAGGTTACTTAGGTATTCTCTAAGATTCTCTATAGCCTTCCTCTTTTATTTCTGGGCTCTCAGTGTACATATGCCTATCAGAAAATCTGTTCAGGGCTGAGTTTGCTCTAAGAAAATTGGGGCTTTCTCTATAGCTCTCCTCTTTTCTCTCTCGAATTTTCACCAGCTTTCCCTTAGTGGTCCATTCATGGCAGTGTAGGGTTTTTCCTGCATACACCTCAAAATGCCTCCAACCTCATTACCCGGGTCTAATGCTGCTTCCACACTTGTAGGTGTTGGTTACAGGACCACCCCAACATCCCAGTACCAATATTATGTCTTAGTCCATTCAGGCTGCTGTAACAAAATACCATGAACTGGATGACTTATAAATAAATGTTATTTCTCATGGTTTTGGAGGCTGGAAAGTCCAAGACTCAAGCACCCAGCAGATGTGGTATCTGTGGTGTGCCCACTTCCTGTTCTTAGAGGGCTGGCTTCTCACTGAGTCCTCACATGGTGGAAGGGGTGAGAGATCTCTCTGGGATCTCTTTTACAAGGGCACTAATCCCATTCATGAAGGGTCCACCCTCATGACCTGGTACCTCCCAAAGGTCCCACCTACAAATACCACTGGGGATTAGGATTTCAACATNAAATAAATATTTCTTAAGCTAAAACCCTAAATTTGCACTATTTTCTTTGCTCCCTTTTACAGTTACTTTTATACATAAAAGTGCTAGTCAAATGCTAGTCAAAGTCAATCTCATTAACTCCTCCCACAAGTTTTGTGTATAAGGAAAAATATGTCTAGAGTTGAATTTTCAATCGTATGTTCATAGGGAGGAAACTGAAATGCCAGACAGAAGTGATTTTCCTGAGGCTTCCTAATTATCAAGGACTTGGAACTGAAACTGCTTTCTTCTGATCATGAGCTCTTCCCTTGGCCCAAGTATGTGGCCTAATAAACCTGCACACCTAGAGCTCTAAGCAATGTTGTGGTTGAACATGCTTTATCCTTGGTGTGTTATATTGTGCATAGCTAATAAAAAAGAAGAATATTGCATTATTTTCCTATTTTCTAGGAGACTTAGCCTTTAAAAGCTAAATGTATAAGCACAAAACTGGTTATGAAACTCTGGACTTCTGACTATCAGTCTATTTTGTTTTCAGTAAACTGTGTTGCTTTGCTGTATGTTGTCTAGCGTGCAGCACTTTGTTATTATTTAGTAAACTTAATCTATTGAATTTCTGGACACAAATGACACATTTTATTAACAATTTAAGATTTAAAAATAAATTATATGTGCATTGTAAGAAATCAGAAACACTAAGAAGCAAAAATACAATGCTATTTTCCTGCTCCTTGGAGACCAACAACAGTCTAGACTGTCTTTTTACATCTTATCAGTGTATATATACTTACATGTATATCGACATATAGTATTTAAAAAATTTTGCAACGTATTTTTTAACTGTAGCACTTCAAAATGTGTTGTGTCATTTGATTCCTATAAGAATAATAACATTATTAATAAATTATTTCTGTAAGAATAGTAACTCTGGCACTAACTATATTTCTTATCTAAGTGTAAGAGTCTTTGAATCTTTAGGATGTGGTGTGAAGACAAGAAAATCTGCATTGCCTTTGTAAACTTTACATGTTAAATTATTGGTGGTTAAATTGTTTGCATCATAATAATTACTATCAGAAATAGCTACAATTTTTTGNGCACTAACTATATTTCTTATCTAAGTGTAAGAGTCTTTGAATCTTTAGGATGTGGTGTGAAGACAAGAAAATCTGCATTGCCTTTGTAAACTTTACATGTTAAATTATTGGTGGTTAAATTGTTTGCATCATAATAATTACTATCAGAAATAGCTACAATTTTTTGAATATTATTTCCATTTATTACAAAGGAGAAAAAGTAGGTAGCAACAATCGATTGAAAATATCTTATATATTCCCTTCTATTCAATTTCTACCTCTTGATATGTGGAAAAATCCACCTGGAATATACCATTATCATAAATCAAAGGGCTTTACAGAGCAGTACAAAGTGAACATCATTTACTTAGTGCAGTGCTGATGGGAAAACTCTAGACAGTACTGAGAATTATATTCTTCCACAATCGTCTAATAACATAAAACAGGAAAACATGACCCCATACTTGATATTAGTCACTACAATTATTACCTCCAGTTCTAGCAGACCATCAGAGGCTCAGGATTACTGCCCATAAGAAAACAACNACTCTAGACAGTACTGAGAATTATATTCTTCCACAATCGTCTAATAACATAAAACAGGAAAACATGACCCCATACTTGATATTAGTCACTACAATTATTACCTCCAGTTCTAGCAGACCATCAGAGGCTCAGGATTACTGCCCATAAGAAAACAACACACAAAGAAAAAACACTCAGAGATGAAGTAAACATATGGTTGAAGATCTCCTGCATTATAAACAAGAGTTCATGGAAGATATATGTTCTCTGTACAATTGCTTTAAATCGTAATTAAGTACTTGTACTGAGGAAAAAATGGATCAGTCTCCCAGAAATTACAGAGGATGCCTAGATTTCAAAGGTCAGGAAATAAATATCAGGGAATGAGAGGATCCTATAGATTTACATCTAATTCTAAGTTTACTCAAAGGGACTAGCACTGTCATGAAAAATAGATCTGGGNACCCAATAGAGTATTGTAAAGTTAAATTTAAAAATAAATAAATTAATTAATTTAAAAAAAAAAAAAGAAAATCTCCTGCATTATAAACAAGAGTTCATGGAAGATATATGTTCTTTGTACAATTGCTTTAAATCGTAATTAAGTACTTGTACTGAGGAAAAAATGGATCAGTTTCCCAGAAATTACAGAGGATGCCTAGATTTCAAAGGTTAGGAAATAAATATCAGGGAATGAGAGGACCCTATAGATTTACATCTAATTCTAAGTTTACTCAAAGGGACTAGCACTGTCATGAAAAATAGATCTGGGGGGATTTACTTTGACTTGGATCCCTCCAAGTCTTGGGGGACTTGGAGTTCAGCTTATTTATATAACTACGGTCACAGCTTCTCCTCGGATGCAGTCACTTCAGAGACTGCAGACCTGAGTTAAGGAGCAATTAGAGTCTTGGTTTACCCCTTTGCTGTGAATCATGTTTTTTGTCTCCCAGGTGTGTTAATTTTCCTTTCATTGGTAGAGTCACTTTGCTGTTTGGGAAAATATAGTCTAATGCCCTCCTTTAAAACATTTTACAACCAATAACCATATCATCATCATCATTGTCATCATTGCCACCAACACTACCACAATCACCACCAACACCACCTTTGGTCCTTACCATTAACATGGTCATCAATCACTACCATTATGGTTGTTACTCATCATTAGCTATTCACTATTAGGCATTATCAACTAGGCTNAATAACCATATCATCATCATCATTGTCGTCATTGCCACCAACACTACCACAATCACCACCAACACCACCTTTGGTCCTTACCATTAACATGGTCATCAATCACTACCATTATGGTTGTTACTCATCATTAGCTATTCACTATTAGGCATTATCAACTAGGCTTAAAATGTTTATTCTAAAGGATTAAAAAAGAAATAAAAAACACTGGAGCAGGCCACCATGTCCCTCTCCAGGGAATCCCCCCAAGCCAGGGATCAAATCTGCATCTCCTGAGGCTTCTGTATTTGCAGGCAGATTCTGAGCCAACTGGGAAGCCNTGAGGGAACACAAACATCTATAGCTGGAACCCCAACAAGCAGGTGGCAATGCTCGAGCTTCACCCGAGAGACTTCAAGCTGGCAGCCAAGACTCCACGCCCACTGTTCTAGCCTTGTCACACCCCCATGGCCTCCTCCACTGCTCTGATCATAACACAGTGGGTCAGTTGAGAGCACTTCCTCACCAAGAAAAGGTTGAGGACTCCTCATGGAAAACAGCTGAAACCTCAAGATGGGCAGCTCTACACGTTAAGGGGCTTGCATTGAGAAACCTAGGTTTAATTAAATATGTTGAAATTTACCTTAAAATGTTTTGTGTTATAGTTCCACATGTAAAGGAAGAGTAAGTATAGCTAATAATGGATTTTCATTTCTTAAAAGAGAATGATTCTTAATTTTGCATGCCGGAGGTAGCAGAAGGTTTAGGTAAATGACAGTTTCTCATGGGTGAAGAGACCACAGTAAGGCAAAATCAGACAGTTAAATAAGAAGGAGTAAACTTATAAATTAAAAAGAAGAGCAGGAATTAAGAGAAAATTCAGTATACCTAGGAACCTTAAATGTTAAGCAACAATCAGAGAGTTTTTTGAAATNAAATGACAGTTTCTCATGGGTGAAGAGACCACAGTAAGGCAAAATCAGACAGTTAAATAAGAAGGAGTAAACTTATAAATTAAAAAGAAGAGCAGAAATTAAGAGAAAATTCAGTATACCTAGGAACCTTAAATGTTAAGCAACAATCAGAGAGTTTGTTGAAATCAGAAACCAATCTTGCTGGGTTTTTGAAGGTTAAGACCTCTGACGTTAATAGTTGGCAGGTGTCACGAACTGATGTTGATGTCCGCACAAAATTCATGGGTTAAACCCTAACCCCCAATATGATGGTGTTTGGAAGTGTGGCCTTTGGAAGGTAATTATGCTCAGATGATGTTATGAGGGTATAAAAAATATAAAATTCAACCAAGTAAGTTTGAACACCTAATTGGCTTTGTTCAGCAGTTCATGAATCAGACAGCATTGTTGTTGTTTAATCGCTAAGTTGTGTCCAACTCTTTTTGACCCCATGGACTGTAGCCCGCCAGCCACCAGGCTCCTCTGTCCATGAGATTTCCCAGGCAAGAATACTGGAGTGGGTTGCCATGTCCTTCTCCAGGGGATTTTCCCAATTCAGGGATCGAACTCCCATCTCCTGCCTTGGCAGGCAGATTCTTCACCACTTGCCCCCAGGGAAGCCCGTCTAGCCAACAGAAGAGTGTTGTGAGGGGTTGTACAAAATGGAAAGTTTCTATAGAAAGAAGGGAGGGAGCTATCAGCAAAATGAAAGAAAGGATTCTTTTTAGACCAAGACATCTTTGGGGGAGGAAGGAACAGGCAAAGGTTTTATCATGCAAGTACTCAAAAAGATATTTAAGATCTATCCTATTATCAAGAACACCCAGGGCCAGAGAATCTGAGGATCTTTGCTGGACAAGTAATACCTTAGCCATAGAATCTACAATGTTTGTAAGAATTAAGGAGAGGTTTCTGATCATATTCTTATTTGTATCTACTCCTATTCAGGGAATGGATTTGTTCACAGGAATCATTGTGTTTAGTCATTTAAGCCAGGAGTCAGTTGTAGACTTTCTCCTAGGTTGAAATAGAGTCATCCTAAACTCTAGAGGTAATTCCCATCCACCCTTTCCCTTAGCAGTGGCCTGAGAGATAGAGACAATTATGTTATCTTCCTAGGTCAATGCCAGAGTAATGAAAAAAATAGAAAGAGTTCTTAGTTGAAGAACGAAACCTTAATATTGTCTTTGATGCAAACATTCAGCACTGTTATGAGCTAGACTTCTGTTTGTCAGTTTGATCCAGAAGTCTCCAGTGTTCGTACAAGACCAGGTGTCATGTGGAGCCTTCATCCTCTGTGAGATGTGTACCCAAGACTCAAATCTCTGAAGCTGGATAGCCCCCTGCATAGTGAGGGGGATCTGGCACAGTCCCTTCCAAGCAGACGTAAGGGCAGTCTTTGTTCTAAGTGATTCCAAATCCAAAGGGTGGGAGACAATTGGGAATGTTAGTTGGAGAGTCATGGCCAAATATTTGAGGAAACTAGAAGAATGCAGGATCCAGTCCAGTTTATTGATATAAAAACCCTCAAAGATAATAAGACTAGAATCTAGTTTCTACAAAAGTGAAAACAATTTTTCTCTTTACAATACTCCCCATTTTTTCCCCCTACATGGGAAAACTAATTTGTTCAACAATAAGTATGACAACAAGAATGCTCACTGAGAGTTCTGGAAGGATCAAGTAGGGAGAAAAAGTAAAGGTTTCATCATTGTTCACAAAGATATACCTTACCAAAATGTCGACAGCTTAAGAGAAAAGATTTCTTTACATATGGAAAATAATTTTAAGAACCAGCGACACAAAGTCAAAAAGATTATAATCATCTCATCAGTTCATTGAGTCCCACGTTATTCACTCTTGTTCTGCTTGGATTCAATTTATCCGTTAGTTTTCTCAGACTTGCCTAATGACCAAGGGTGGTGCAGGCACTGAGAATCCCAAGAAGTTGGTGAGGTTTTTGTTAAGACTCACATGGTTTGCCCAGTGAAGGGATTGCCTCGATCCATGAGGAACAGGTTCTCTAACAGTTTCTTTGCCATGGTAAGGGCATCGGCCTTGCAGCAAGGGAATGCTTCACTCCTCCAGAAAGCATACATACAATTCCAGGAGCATATTGATAGCCCACACTCAGTGGCAGTTGCATGAAGTCCAGCTGCAAGCATTCAAGTGTCCAGAGGGAGAGGTCTGAGTCCTCTCTCTAAGGACAAAAATAGCTTTTTTTTTTTTTTAATTGCACTAGATGAGTGAGTGCTGCCATGCTAAGTGATTTCAATCATGCCCAACTCTTTGCGACCCTATGGACTGGACTGTAGCCTGCCAGGCTCCTCTGTTCATAGGATTCTCCAAACAAGAATACTGGAGTGGGTTGACATTTCCTCCTCCAGGGGATCTTCCCAACACAGGGAATGAAACTGTATCTCTTATGTCTCCTACATTGGCAGGCTGGTTCTTTACCATTAGTGCTACCTGGGAAGCCCAGGTAAGTAAAGGAATTCAAACAGGAAAAGAAAAATGGGGTTTTCTAGGAAGCCTAGAAGAACCCAAGAAGCCATCTCAGGCTTCTCAACAGCCACTCTTTACCCATCTTAATTTCTCTGACTCAGGCGCAGACTATTGTCAGTGTTACATGTTACATCAAGATGGCAAAATTCTGGCAATGAGGAGTCATTTTTTTGTCAGTTTTTCTGATCATAAAGTTATTAAATCATTTCAAATATCTTGTCAGATTTTAGCCAGCTGCTGCTGCAGCTAAGTCGCTTCAGTCGTGTCTGACTCTGGGCAACCCTATAGATGGCTGCCCACCAGGCTTCCCCATCCCCGGGATTCTCCAGGCAAGAACACTGGAGTGGGTTGCCACTTCCTTCTCCAATGCATGAAAGTGAAAAGTGAAAGTGAAGTTGCTCATTCGTGTCCAACTTTTAGCAACCCCATGGGCTGCAGCCTACCAGGCTCCTCCATCCATGGGATTTTCCAGGCAAGAGTACTAGAGTGGGGTACCATTGCCTTCTCCCGATTTTAGCCAGAACAAACAATAAATATTATTGGCAATGTTGAATGACCTCATTAATTTTCATTTTAGTTTACCGTTGGCTGTTTATGGGAATAACATAGTTTTGTTTTTGCCTTTTTTTTTTTTTTAACCAGGAAATCCCTTAGAATCCTATAAACTTTGGAAGGGGCCCATGCAGGGACACTGAAATTGATGCTGAAGAATTTGCACAGGGCCTTTGAGGATAATCTCTGTTCCTGTGCCCCTGTTGATTATGATTGAGATATCAATTTCTGGGCCAGTGTTTTGATAATGGACCTCTCAGAGTGTATAATGGGGGAAGCCTACATGTGGTTTTAGGTCTCTGGCCCTGGAGCTGCTGTAGCTGTGAAGCTATTAAATTTGCAGCTTTCTGTTTTCAATCCTGCTCTGGGATCCTTTCAAAATGCTCAGCCATAGTCATGGCTTCAGGCAAGCTTGTGGCACCTCATCTTATTCTGTGTTTTTTGATAATGGCTTGTAAAAGATCAGTTGCTGTTCTGTGAGCCCTTTCTGGCCACCAATCCGGAATATCATCCTTTTGCTTCTGAAGCCAAAAACTCATCCTCGGGGCACCAGTGTTCATCAGGTCTCTGAGACAGAGCTTTGGGAGAAGTGAAAAATAATGGCTTTATTGCTTTGCCAGACAGAGGGGAACACAGCAGGCTCCTGCCCTTGAGAGCTGTGTCCCTACCTGGAGGATTTGATGAGGAGTTGTATAGCAGTAGTTCCAGGTGAGGCTGCTGACAAGATTAGGGTGTGTGCAGGGCCTCTAATCTGGTCTCAGGAAGTCTTCTCGAGGAGCTTCTCTGGCTCCTTTAATCCTGCCTCGGGTGGTTTCTTGGCTGCTCCTCCCTTGACTGCCCTTTGGAAATCAGAGAAGGTCACAGAGGCTGGAACCTTCCCTGCAAACAGGAACCTGGCTGGTAGGGTGGATAGAGAGATTTCCATGCCCAGGAGCCCCACAGGGTTCTGCACGGTTTCATTACCAACATATGCCATCACAAAAGGTGAGGTCACCCTCAAACTGTGGTGTGGTCAGCTTTAATGGGCTGGGTAATTTCGTAGGCCAATGAATAGGAGGATTATTCCAACTATTTGTGGGGAAGGGGCAGATACTTCCAGGAATTGAACCACCATCCACTTTTTGGTCTTTGATGGTCGGCCTTGAAACTGTCTTGGTGCCTTGGTGCCTTCGCTTGCTGATGCTTTACGGTAAATGCATGCTGAGGCTCAGGCTCTGGTGGAAGCTGACCTGTCCAGCATCTTGGACCCCTCTTCCGCTTATGTGGTGTCCTCAGGCCATGTCATTCTTTCAAAGGTTGTGCCCTGCCCCCCTTTCTTCCTGTTTCAGTGTGAGGAGGTTCATTTGTAACCTGGGTAGTTTTATTATAAGTGGTAACAGTATAAATAGTCTCTTGAGAGTGAAAAAGCAGTTCAGACACAGTTAGTAAAACACAAATGAGTTCTCAGGTGAAGAAAGAACAAGGCAGTAGGAGTCATGTCAGTGGTCTCTTTTTTTTTTTAAGGTATCACTTGTATGTTTAATTTTGTATTAGCTCTTTGCAATGAATCTTTCACTGAAGCTAATTTGCAGTTTAGAAATCTTTTTAGACTTTTTCATAGCCTTTGCTTTTAAAGTGCACTTTAAAAATGATTTTATCTATTTAGAATGTTCCCAAGACTGTTGTAATTCCCCTTAGGGCTGGTAGCAGTTTGGTTGGTTCTTGGCCGTGAATAGAGTTTAACCCATATTTCTATCCAGCCATGCTGCTGCTGCTGCTGCTGCTAAGTCACTTCAGTTGTGTCCGACTCTGTGCGACCCCTTAGATGGAAGCCCGCCAGGCTCCCCCGTCCCTGGGATTCTCCAGGCAAGAACACTGGAGTGGGTTGCCATTTCCNATGTTCCCAAGACTGTTGTAATTCCCCTTAGGGCTGGTAGCAGTTTGGTTGGTTCTTGGCCGTGAATAGAGTTTAACCCATATTTCTATCCAGCCATGCTGCTGCTGCTGCTGCTGCTGTCACTTCAGTTGTGTCCGACTCTGTGCGACCCCTTAGATGGAAGCCCGCCAGGCTCCCCCGTCCCTGGGATTCTCCAGGCAGGAACACTGGAGTGGGTTGCCATTTCCTTCTCCAATGCCTGCAAGTGAAAAGTGAAAGTGAAGTTGCTTAGTCCTGTCGACTCTTAGCGACCCCATGGACTGCAGCCTACCAGGCTCCTCCATCCATGGGATTTTTCAGGCAAGAGTACTGGAGGGGGGTGCCATTGCCTTCTCCCTATCCAGCCATATCTAAGTGCAAATGGGGTGCAACTCACATTTCTATTCGACCATACTTTGGAGCCCCCAACCTCATGGCTACAGAGCCAAGCTCTCAGGACGTAAATATATTTCTATGCAAAACAGGACACACATGTGCCCCTTAATGTGTCTGTAGTAACCTAAAGGTGTTACTGCATTCTGGTCTTTAACAGTTCCCTACGTGGGACTTGGGGGAGGATCCCAAACAAATGGGGAATTGCAGCCTAAACCATCCACAGTTCCCAATGTGGAATCCGGGAACAGAATCAAGGGCTGGGGTTTTCCACTATTGGCAATAACCAGAAGATAGTACTGCATCCTGGGAATTGTGGTCTGAAAGACGAGGAGCTTGGCTCTGGGCAGAACTGTTGCCAGCTCAGTCAGGCTCCAGACTGAATCCTTGAGCAGCTCAGGCTGACCTGCCCTGTAAAGGAAAGCCAATTAGCTTGGGAGCTTGAACACACAAGGAGCAGAGAAACTTAACAATGGTCCTAGGAAATGGTGGGAAAAACAGCAAACTCAGAGTGTTCTCTGGGCTCCATGTCTATGTATCTGGGGGTTGTCCCCAAGTGCCATTGGAAACTCCCTTCAGTCCCACCACTGCTACCATACAAAAATGTGAAAAATAAAACAGAATTCAATCAACAGAAAGATCCAGTTGTCTTTACCCAATGATTTGTGAATCAGGCAGCATCCTGTCTAGCAACTGGAAGAGTGCTCCAAGGGGCTGTACGAAGTGAGACTTTTACCAGAAGCAGGGTGGGCAAGGGAGCTATCAGCCAAATAAAAGAAAGGACTATTTTTAGTCAAGGACACCTTCTTTTGAAGGGGAAGAAACTTTGAGGGTTTTTTCCTGCAGGTACCTCTTTTTCTTGAGGAAGTTGGAGAGGGCCCACCTGATTGATTACCTTACTGGTTTGACCAGAAAATTCCAGACTAGTCGATTAAGATTGCTTTTCTGGAGAAGGTAAAAACTGCAGTTAAGTCAGTAATTAAGGCTAGGTTTGGTACCAAGGGCTTTAGCACAAGTGATGTCCTTTGGGGCTTGTGGTTTTCTCTTTAACACTGACTAAGACAGCAGATTAATTATGAATTTTATTAATTTGTTCCAGCAAATGAGTCTTTTTTTTAAAAATAGTTACTGAATTTTCTTCTTTTGTTATGAGTTGTATTTCTTTTATTTGCAGGTTACAGGTATCCAGACTCACCAATTGTTTCCCTATAGCTGATTTGTTCAATTGTATATTTCATGTCATTGCTAGTACTTATGTATCACACTTTTCCAGTAACTGGTAGAAGCAGAACTAGAATACCCACATGACAACGCAGACATCAAAAGAGTTCCCATAAAATGAGAGATGTTTTAGAACTTCTGGATCTTTAATATGTTCACCTAATACATAAATCTAGTATATTTCTTGGTGAATAAAAAGTGAAGTTTTAAAAAATGTATTCGTTTCTTGTTAGAATGTGTGATATTGATGTAATAAGGATTGAAACCCCGTTTTTGCCCTTTGGGTGTTCATCCTTGCTCTTGAGTAGAAAGCAGACCTGGGAGAGGGATTCTAAATACTGAATAGATTCAAATTGTGAATAGTTTCTACTTCATCTGTTTCGAGTATATCAAATCATTCTGATCCCAAATATTTTGCATGTAAGCAATGGTCTAAATCTCTTTTGAGACTAATATTATTTCCTAATGACCAGCTAGTCTTTCTGAGATTAGATTGCCTTTTTAAGTGATGCTGCTGCTGCTAAGTCACTTCAGTTGTGTCCAACTCTGTGCGACCCCATGGACGGCAGCCCACCAGGCTCCCTCGTCCCTGGGATTCTCCAGGCAAGAATTCTGGAATGGGTTGCCATTTCCTTCTCTGCATCCCTCTGATTCTTTCTCAGAAGGAAAGCAGGCCACTTTAGATAATACCATGACTTTTTGGTAAAGGACTTTTTTTTATTGCTGATTTTATTTATCCCCAGAAGCACCTGGAAACTGTTCCTCCCCCACTGCTGACCTGCTGTCTGGAATCAAGGTTCTGTGGTGAACTAGGTGGTTGGGCCAATTATCCAGCCATCAAGACTGACTAGACTTCAGCCTTCCCCCTTACGCAGGTCTCCCTGTTCCCTTAGTTCTCTCTCATTTTCATGGCTTTCTCTCACTATTCCGGGAACCCTGGGGAGCAGTGTTAACTAGTGGTTAAAAGCATAGATTCAAATTTCAGACAGATCTCAGTTTAAATCTTGGTTCTGCTATGTAAATATTATGTAACACTGGGAATGACTCTGTGTTCATCTATAAAAAAGGCATCCTTGGGAATTTCCTGGCAGTCCAGTGGTTAGGACTCAGCGCTTTCACTGCTGTGGGCCGGGGATTCAATCCCTTGTCTGGGAACTGAGATCCGTCAAACCTCTATCACTCATGGAATGTTTGGGGGCAGTGGTGGCGGGGGGGAAGTGAAGGGGGGTTTTAAATGAGATGACGTGCATGAAGGACCTGAGAGCAGCTGCACACAGGAGGGATGCCCTGTATGTCAGTTTCCTAAACCCAGTTCTTCCCTTGCTTTTCCAAGTTTCAGCTCAAGACTGACTTCAGATAGCTGTCATTGTAACAAATGTAACAAAATTCAACCAAAAGAAAGATCTAATTGTCTTTACTTAATGATCTGTGTATCAGGCAGCCTCCCATCTGGCAATTGGAAGGGTGCTCCAAGGGCTTGTACACACAGATGTCAATAACCAGTACAACTGAGTGTCAGGGAAGTATGCATCTTCCCTAAGAGGGCAGAGTCAATGGCAAAGTCAAGGATCAAACGCAGGGTGGTCTGCATGCCCTTGACCACTGCACCAGACAGCCTCCCGGGAGTTGCTGCCAATCCACACACGGTGGGGAGCTCCCCTTAAAGGCAGGCTGAGATACAGAGCACACAAAAAGACCAGAGTGGACACAGGATAGATGAAAGTAAGCAAAAAGCCTTCATCGAAGGCTGTATAGCATCCCCTCTTGACAACATGGAGAAAGCACGACCATTTCTCCACAAATCAGCTGACGCTGAACATTATTGACAGCTGGTGTGTGTTTGCTGATGAATGGAAACTGTCACTTTGCTAGCCATTTCTTTTCCTGTAGTAGATTAGATTCGATTTTGGCTAATTTCTAATGTCCGTTCATTCAAAAGCACTTTTTAAAAGAAATAAGAAAATAGCTTACTGATAAAATGTTATTGGGTTGGCCAAAAAGTTCATTTGCATTTTCCATAACATCTTAAAAACCCACACAAACTTTTGGCCAAGCCAATATTTAGATGGTTTAGCAACAGAATTTTGATATGCTGTTATTTTTATTAAAAATATAGGGAGTAGTTGTTTTCTGGCTAATGAAATAAAGATAATAGAAATTAAGGTGCTTGTTGCATGTGTTTTTGAGTAAGAAAAACATAGAAATATTGAAAATCCCTAGAACCTGACAGTGGATTCCAACATACCTACACCAAATGTTAGGTCTCTGGGCAGTGTTAGGTGAAGTATTTGTGTCAGTTTTCTCTCTTAGGTAATTGTGTTTTCTTCAACTTGTGCCATTGTCTTAACACACTGCACTCTCAACATTGGGATCTGAGCATTTAGACACAAGTAGTATATTTTGGGGCTTCCCTGGTGGCTCAGTGGTAGAAGAATCCACCTGCCAGTGTAGGAGATGCTGGTTCGATCTCTGAGTCAGGAGGATCCTCTGTAGTAGGAAATGGCAACCTGCTCCAGTATTCTTGCCTGGGAAATCCCATGGACAGAGGAGCCTCATGGGCTACAGTCCATGGGGTGACAATGAATCAGACATGACTGAGCATGCAGACACATACAGTATATTTTTAGAATTTTTCAACAATTAGTATCATAGAGCCTGGGTGTAGGGATAATGCCAAGGCTTGAGACCTCATAAAAGTATGCACATACTTTGTTTACTTTTGTGCAAATACATACATATCCATACAAATCTCTTTTAGTAAAATGTTGTGTTGGGGCAAGTACACCATTAACAAAAATATTTCACATACTAAGGCACAAAGTGAATCTCAACAAATATCAAAAAATTTTTGTACATGAGTAAAATGTGAGTAAAATTCTGAGTAAAATGTGATTAAGTTAGTAACAATTAATCAAGATATCCTCCAAATTCTTTTGAGTTATGAAGAACCTTCTAAGTAATTGATGAATCAATAAAATTTTAACTAAAGTTTTAGTTCTGAATATAGAAGAAATTCCAAATAAAATATTTGCATATTGAACCCATATGTTAGAAAAATATATCAGAACCATTTATGGTTCAGCATAGGAATGCAAAAATGAGTTAACATTAGACACTATTAAAGCAAGTTAGCACATTAACAATTAGTTGGGATAGTGCATTATAAATTAAGGAATAAGATCTATTAAGTTAAAAATTCAGGGGAATTGGATATGATATGGAAAAAATAAAATTAGGTTCCAGATTCACACTGTACACAAAAATAAACTCCAAATTGTTTAGTATAAATTTTCTAAGTATTACCCTTAAGTGAGGTTATTTGTTGCATGGTTCGCACAAATAAATTCATTTAACTGAAGTTCGTTCATATCAACCACATTAAGTTAGCTTTGGTTCATTTGTGGTTCTATGTATTTAATAGTATGTTATCTTTTCTCCCCACTTTGAAAATGAGATGCTCACAATAGAAATGTTACTAAAATATGACAAAAAACGAAAAGCCAAATGAAAGTTACTTTACATGATATTTGCCTCTTGCCATGTAAAATTAGTGACAGTAAGGTTTATGATGCTGGCATTTATCAGGTATTGGCTGTGGTAATGTCTGGGTGTTTGCACAGGTAGATGTGTGCACACACAGAATGAGTGTAACTTGATCTAGATGGAATTTCACTCTGAAAGAAGTAATTTACTGCATATATGATGCATTAGCTCTGACAAAGGAAAAATATTCCAGAAAAAAATTGTAGTACTTCTTATAAAGAATTTCTTAGATGACTGTTCTGTGCTATCTTAACTTTAAACAGACTGATCCTTTCTCAAGTCCTTGTCAAATAAAATAAGTCTTCATCAGACCAAAAGGAAACTGTCTATTTTAAAGTTTATTTAAGAGGAGCTTGCTTTCTGTCCAAGACTGAAACTTATTTTGTAATGTAAATGCCAATTATGGAAAATAGTACGGAGCCAGTATCAAGGTTCTCTTTCAAAGTGGATTTAGCTTGTGGAGTTTGACCCAGATTCACTTCCATGTTGTTGGAGTGACTTCTCGAGCTGGCACAGCTGTCACTCGTTTGAAAGGAGATTTTTAATCAGTTTGCGGAACTTCCACCCTCTCCACCCCCATCTGTCTCCCATTCAGGTTGCCACAGCAATTGTCACCTGACACTGATCTTTCCCATTCCTGTTACCTTAGCAATCAGTAGAGCAAACTCCCATCTAGCCTTCCTAGCTAGAAATCGTGTACCCTTAGCCTTGTCTCTCACGTATAGCCCCCACACTCCACTTACCACTAATACCTCCTCAAGCCTGTCCTTCTCCGTCTTATAGCCATTTCCTGGAGTTTCGGAGGCCCATGTTTCCTCTCCCAGGCTGTTAGAAGAAGGCTGAGCCTAAGCTCTCTCTCCCTCATCTCCTGAGTCACTGAGCACATGCCTGTTGCTTCAGACACACTAGGTTCTCACCTTTCTCGGAATATTCCTGGCCATTTCACAAGTCCCTGACATTTTCTTCCTGGCTCTATTTTTATTCTGCTTAGCTGAAAAAAAACGAAAAGCAAAAACCAGAAAACTATCCACCAGTCAGGATTCATCTCAAGTGCCACCACCTCCGTGAAGCCTTCCCTGACTGACACTTTTAGATTCCAACAAATGTATATTTTATGGCACACAGCATACTGTAGTATAACTTATTTTTAATTACTGCCTCCCTCCACTGGACTAAGCTGCCTGAGAACAGGGATGACTTCTTAACTAGTCTGGTTAACTGCCATAGCTGCATTTTAGATGACATGTCTACTCTAAGAAATGTATTATTTTTCATTTTTAGAAGTAATTGAAGATATGTATTTTGAGGGTATGGAAATACCTCTTAAACTACTGTGATCATCCTGTCCTCAAGGTGAGTCTGTCCTCGTATTGTCCACAAACGCTTCATCCAGCATAATTCCAAGTGACAACGGGAAACAGGGGCGGCCGCCCCTCACATAAACAGCTCTCCTCTGTGATGAGACTAATAGATTTGGGGGAGACTTATCCTGCTGTGTGTGCTTTCCTCCCAGTAACATTGTGTGTTGCTTGCTTTCCTTAAGGCCTGACTTAATCGATGCTATGAATCCAAACCACATTCTCCTGTTAAGAATCCAGTGCTTCTGAGTATTAGCTTAGTGGCAATCAGTTTAACATCCCCATCATGGATTCTATTGTGAGAGGAGATATAAATTAGGCTTTAGATTGCTTATTCTGTGTAGCTCAGGAGCAGAATTTTCACGAAATCATCTTGAAAATCCAGAAGATCCTGTATACCATGGCCCCATAATCCAGTTTCTTCCTCACTCACCCATCTGACATCTTCTGGGGGGAAAAATGAGTATTTTAGGCAGGACACAAACTCAAGGGAAAGAAGGGGTTTGGGGGTGAAAATGGGTGGGGCAGAAGAGAACTCTTGTTTTGGTGAAATGGATCCGCCCACTCGGTATACCAAAATTCTCCATCTGCTGGCTTCCTCTATTTTTCCACTCCATTTGACTCCCCCACCTGCAAGGTCAGCTGCTCCAAGGAGCAATTTATAAACTTGCAGCTCATATTGTGGTTGCTGTTCCAGGACTGACATGAAATTAAATCAGTCTTGAGTGCTGCAGGATACAAAAGCTACCTTCCGAGTTTACGGAGCCCTCCACGACTCCTCATAAATCTTGGAAAGGTAGCATTCCACCAGTAACTGCCCAGTTTCTCTGCTCACAAAAAGACCTTGAAATGGAAACAACGGAGTTTTCTTTGAGGCCATATTTCTTACCACGGAGAGAAAGATGTATGTGGAAGCCACATTCTTAAATGTCCTTTTCCAACTCTACGCAAGTACTGGGGAAGACAGTGTGAAATTAACCCTTAACTTATGCCTCCATGTTCCAAATTATGGATGCCACAGGATATGAGAACACCCACAAAAAGTCTGTCTATACTCAAAAAGCTTCTTTATTGTTTTTCAAGAGTAAAAGGTAAGTTTTTAAAAATGCAGTGAGCCTAGAAACATGCCTTCGCTACAGATGTGTCACCCCTCGATGTCCAGAGACTCCAAAGCTTATTACTGGGAGGCTCATCAGTAGACTGAGAAGGAAGCAGATGCTGTCACGTGGTCCTGTTGAATCTACCCAATGGTAGCTCATTCATGTATTTTTAAATGTTTTAAAACTTAGTCTTAAACGATGAATCAAATCTGCCTTAACACTGTGGGACACAAAGTCTGTTACTAAGTCCTACGCAAAGTGTCTTTTAGGCATTAACATTTATTTTCCCCAAAGCTCTCTGAGCAGAGATTATTATGATCCCCTGTGATGGTTAATTTTATGTGTCAGCTAGTTCAGCCATGGTACCCAGTTTTTGGCCAAACACCAGTTGAGATGTCACTGTGAAGGTATGTTTTAGTTGAGGTTAACACTTAAATCCGTTGACTTTGAGGAACACAGTTTACCTTCTGTAATGTGAGTGAGCTCTTCTAATCAGTGGAAGGCCTTAAAAAATGACTGAATTCCTCCCAAGAAAGAGGGAATTCTGCCTCCAGACTGCTTTTAGACTCAGGCTGCAGAATCAGTCTTCCCTGAGCCTTAGCCCCAGGCCTGCCTTGCAAATTTCATACTCACCAACCCCCACAATCCATGCACCAGTTCCTTAAAATAAATCTCTGTATAAATAAATGGATAGATATTATATCTGTAGATATATTGCATTATATATATGGAAAGAGAAAGAGTTCTCTGGAAAACTCTGACTAATAATCTCTATTGTACAAATGATGAAACAAAGTCTCAGACAGATCCAATAATTTGCCCTCAGCCACACAGCTAGGTAGTGGCGGGCAGAGTATGGGGGCCATCTCTTTTGCAGGACCATTCTCCCACTCAAACTAGAACCCCTATTCCTTTCAGCCTGTAGCCAGTAACCACATGAGGGACACAGGAGAAGTTGCTTGTATTTAATCCTGTCATCACTTTATTGGAAAGCTTTTCACTACAGTCCGAGTGAGGGAAAATGATTTGCTTGGGATGAATGTGGCCACCAGTGCGTTATTTCCCTTAATCTAAACAGAGCCTCAGACACACTCCATTGATCACGCCTTCAAGCTGAAAGGTGGCCTTAAAGCCGGCCAGCAAATATTATGTTTCTTAGGCAGCCCTATGCTGTCAACCACATTTCCTGATCCACTCTGATTAGATATATAAACAGCTTCAGTAAAACAGAGCGTGAGCTTTGCTGTTAAAAATATAAGATAAGGTTCCATAAAGATTCATCAAGAGCAGAGATGCTGTCTAAGGGAGGCCTGAACTTGTGTGTGTGTGTGTGTGTGTGTGTGTGGTAAGAAGGGTCAGTGGGCAAATAACCCATGATTTATAATCATGTTTTAATAGTGGCTGGTGCTCCAGCTATGGAACACCTTGGTGAGAAGAAAGGATTAAAAGAATGGAGAAGGATCACAAAGTGGTCTTGCATTAAGGACCCAACACATAACTGACATTACTAAAGTCACTTAGTCATTTTGTATCTGCTAAGAAGTATCACCCTGTCTTAACTAAGAACAGGAAGAAGTGATGTTGCCAGAAAGGTACAAAATGCTAATGAAGGAAGGATAAGGATGCTCAGGGACACAAAGTAATGAAATGAACATCTTAAACCTTCAAACCATCATGCCTGTTTCAATACATCTTGTACTATAAACACACACAAGGCAGGAAAAGTTTTGGAATTTTACTATAGATATAAGTGTTTGGTTGGTTCACATTTCAAAATATCCTAACATTTGTCCCAATGATGGGCTCCAGTTCCAGTTTCTTTAAATGACAGCCTATGTCCTTTCCAGATAGTTTCTGGGGTATGTTTTTCAGAAGGATAAAAGAACTATCAATATAAGTTTTAAAATGCAAAATGTAAAAGTGAGAGTAAAAAGAGAGCTCTCCAAAGTGCTCTCCAAGAGTGCTCTCCAAATGTAATCAGTTAACATGTTAGATAAAGTTTTAATGTGCATGGATACTTGCATATAATCTCTAAAAGATATTCTGCTCAAGTGAAGATTGATCACCTTTTTAAAGATCACCTCTTTAAAGACTACTTAAAATTTTCCTAAATTAAGCAATGCAGTTTCTCTTCAACACTGAAAATCATTGTTAACATCTTTTGAGCATTTACTGTGTACCCAGAACTGTCCTGAATATTTTACACAAATTAGCTGAGAATATCCTGCCAGCAGGCAAATAACTGGCTGCTTTCTGCCTCCCCCCACCAACTCTTAATCTCAGTCTATAAAATTATGCATACTAACTTTAAATCTGTCATGAACTAGAATAGTATTCTCCCAGGCTAATGCCTGATTTAGGTCAACATCAAATACAAACGTCGCTGGGACTTCCCTGGCAGTCCAGTGGTTGACTTCATGCTTCTACTGAAGGGGGCACATTCCCATTCCCAGGGTTTGATCCCTGGTCGGGGAAGTAAAATGCTGCATGCTGAGTGCTAGGGCCAAAAATTAAATACATAAATGTCTTTTATTTTCCTGAGATAGTAGTCTTATTTTCTTGGAATTATCAACCAGTGGTTCTTGTGTCTAGCTATTCATCAGAATTATGTGAAGAGCTGGAAGGTGCTATTTTTCTCCCTCTTACTGAAGCAGTAACTGAGTCACATAAAATCACATAAATAATAGCCTGCAGTTGGACTGATAGTTAATAGAACAGCTACATGCAAACATAGAATGACTGTAAGGTTGTTGGGTGTTTTTTTTCACCTTTTTTAAAAAAGCTGGAATATACTTGATTTATAATATTGCATTAGTTTCTGCTGTACAACATCATGGATTAGCCATATGTATACAAATATCCCTCCCTCTTGAGTATCCCTCCCAACCCCTATTTCATCCCTCTGGGTCATCACGGAGCACCAAGCCGAGCTCCCTGTGCTATAAAGGCACTTCCCACCAGCTCTCTACTTTCCTCGTGGTAATGTATATATACGTCAGTGCTACTCTCTCAGTTCATTCCTCCCTTCTTCCCCCACCCTGTGTCTACAAGTCCGTTCTTCTCTACATCTGCACCTCTACTGCAAGCAGTGAAAGTGAAAGTCATTCAGTCGTGTCCAACTCTTTGTGACTCAATGGACTATAGAGTCAATGGAATTCTCCAGGCCAGAATCCTGGAGAAGGTAGCTAGCTGTTCCCTTCTCCAGGGGATATTCCCAACCCAGGGATTGAACCCAGGTCTCTCGCATTGCAGGTGGATTCTTTACCAGCTGAGCCACCAAGGAAGCCCTACCCTGCAAACAGGTTCATCAGTACCAATGAGTTTTTTAAATTATACTTCAATTGGTCTTAGTGCTGTTTGTGCTTCTATGACAGCAACGTACTTTCTTTGTACGAGGTATACACTCACTAAACACTGAGTGATAATCAGACTGCTTTGAAGGATCCATTTGGGGGAACTTGGGCCAGCTCTCTGAGGCTTCCAGAAAAATGAGCACAGGTGGGTTAACTTTCATCCTTTCCTTTAGATCACATATCCTTAGGGCTTGGTTTCCATGTGCAAATGGGTTCGATTGCTAGACTGATTGGAGAGAACCGGGCAGACTGATGTGGGGAGGCAAGCCCAGCTGAACAGACGTCTGGAACCGTAGTCATTTTCAGGAGGAAAAGATACAGCACAGACCTAGAATCAGAAGCTTAGGGAGGGGCTGCTGTCCTGGTTATTCCCTGTCTCTCAGCCCTGAGCCGATCTCAGGATATCTTTGATTTCACGTCCAACTTTTGCTTCTGAAGTGTCAGGGACCCCTGCAGAACAGTGCCCCAGGCATTCTCCAATGAGCCTTCTGCATCTTCCAGAACAAAGGCTCAGAACAAAGGAGTGGGTCAGGCGTCTGATGAGCCCATTGCTGAATCAAGGCAAATTCTTCATGAGGGGCAAAAAGTGAATCTCGGATAAAATCCAGGTGTGCAGAGCCTTAGAGAAGGTTCTCCCCTTCAGTTTAAATTGAGTTGCTTGACAGGACATTACCAAGCCACAGGTGATGGGGAAGGACATGGTATACTTAATTTTTCATCTGTGGAAGAACATTCCGTTCTATGTGCTATTTTTAAAAGTTCCTGCAACGTAGTTCCACACATTTTCTAAGGAAAGGAATTTTTTTTTCTAAACATTGCACTCGGAGGTTTTTTTTTTTCCTTCATTTTTTCTTAATTCCCAAGTACACAATGCAGAGATAAACAGACTTAGTCTTTTACCATTTACAGCTCTGAAGTGTTTATGTATAAATCCAGGAGCACTGCAGTTCAGTGCGGAGAGTGATACAGATCACATTACTCTGTCTTATGGTGTGTTCTTTGGTTGTAATTTCCTGTTTATTCAAGGTAAAGAAGGGTCTTGCTACCACGGACTGGAATCAGACATAAGCCGTTTGCACCTCGGAGAGCTGAAGTTCCAAGGACCATCTCTGTTGTTTTTTTAAACAAGTGGTGTTTAACTCCTGGAGGGTTTAGACCTGCCCATTTCCTCTTATGTTTATGCTCCATTGCTCTATTTACATATTTCTTCCAAAAGCCCTAGGAGAGCAGCTGCGTACATTGTAATTTCTTTCCTTTATAATGTAACACCTTTTCCTCCTGTATCACATGGACAACTGCTCCTTATGGCACCACCCACTCTCTTCTGCTGTTCTTGGGCTGCTGATTACCTAGTGACGTCTGAAATAAACATGAAGTTAACAGTGATTCGATTTCTAAAACAAATAGGACAGTTCTCTGCAGCCCCAACTTCACAAAATGCAGTTCATTCCATCATACCTAAGTTTAGTTATATTGAAAGAAATATCCATCTCCCGAGCTGTCCAGGGAGGCTAGAGCTTTGCTTGTCCTAAATGCCTTCGAACTGAACCGAATGCCTTCGTTATTATTAACCGGTTAGGGGCCCCTACATCGCTGCCCTTCTTGCTATAATGCCTTTCAGAATGCAACTGCGATTAGTGACTATGCCCTCTGCCTTCAAAGCAAGTACCTAGGAAATGCTCATTTTTGATTTCTGACTAATCTTCCTATTTTCAGATGCAATGCTGACTAATCTTTCTATTTTCAGATGTGGTGCTGAGTGGACTTACAGAAATGCAAAGTAAGGAGGTAGTTTAAGAATTAGCAAAAGTCTCTTAATGAGAAATTGACCTAGCATTGAGGGACATCCAGATGGGTAGCTAGAACACATTTTGAGAGTGTCTTATAATCTTATACCTAGAACTACACATGAGCCCCTAGAGAAAGAAATGGCAGCCCACTTCTGGCCTGGAGAATCCCTTTGACAGAGGAGCCTGGCAGGCTCTGGTCCATGGAGTCACGAAGAGTCAGACCCAACTGAGTGATTGAGCACACATGAGCCCACAGTGATGGGAGATAAATAAGCCAGAGCTTCTGGAAATTCTAAAGAACAGTTCAGTGATGACCCTTCTCAGTTTGTTTCTGTTCTGACTCACTTTCAACTCTCGGAGGGTATCATAGACGTTTATAGTGTCCTAAATATTGCTCCTCTAATCCAGTGTTTGTCAACCTTGGGCTACTGAATTCGGGGTCTCTGTTCTTTGGTTCTTTGTTGTGGGATCTGTCTTACATATTGTGGGACACTGAGTGATATACTCATTATATGCAAGTAGCCTTCTACTGAACTGAACTGAACTGAACTGATCTGAGCCTTCTCCCAGCCCAGTAGTGACACCCAAGATGTCCCTGTCTCTCATTCTCTGCCCACCGTTGAGTACCATGGCTATAATCAGATACAGCAGTGATCCCTGACCTTTTTGGCACCAGGGACCAGATTTGTGGAAGACAATTTTTTCATGGACTGGTTTTGGGATGGGTGATTTGCATGGGTGGTTCTGGGATGATTCAAGGACATTTACTTTTATTGTGCACTTTATTATTATTACATCAGCTCTGCCTCAAATCATCTGGCATTAGATCCCAGAGGTTGGGAACTCCTGCTATACAGTAACCCCTACATATGAACGAGTTCCATTCTAACAGCGTGTTCATAAGTCCTGTTTGTTCATAAGTCTAATAAAGTTAGTCTAGGTACACAAACTAACACAGTCAGCTACATGTTGTAGAACTGTCCTATCATAGGTTTATAATACGTTTCACACAAATGATACAGAAAGATAGCGAAAACTAAAGAAAGCATTTTTAGTGTTACAGAACAGTGCTTTGAAAGTACAGTAGTACAGTGCCACAGCTGGCACTCAGGGACTGGCATCGAGTGAACAAGCAAGAAGAGGAGGAGGGAGACGAGGTGGGATACGGGAGAGCTGAAGGATCGTCAGCAATAGCAGACGGAGGGCAAGTGCAGTGTCACTCAACCTGACACTGATAGAACACACGTTCGAGTCTCAAAGTTCACAACTTGAAGGTCGTATATAGGAGACTTGTTGTCTAGTTGTCAAGTCATATCTGACCCTTTGTGATCCCATGGGCTATAGCCTGCCAGGCTCCTCTGTCCATGGGATTCTCCAGCCAAGAATACTGGAGTGGGTTGCCATGCCCTCCTCCAGGGGATCTTCCAGACCCAGGGATCAAACCCACCTCTCCTGCATTGGCAGGCAGATTCTTTACCACTGAGCCCCTAAAGAAGCCCTGTAATTAGAATGCATGTGCTCAGTCGTGTCTGACTTTTTTGAGGCCCCCTGGACTGTAGCCTGCTAGGCTCCTCTGTCCATGGGATTGTCCCAGCAAGCATATTGGAGTGGGTTACCATTTCCTCCTCCAAGGAATCTTTCCAACCCAGGGATCGAACCCGGGCCTCCTGCCTTGCAGGCAGAATCTTTACTGTCTGAGCTACCAGGGAAGCCCAATAAGTGAGACTGTAGGCAAAGGAAGACAACCAAGGTGTGGATTGGTCTAGATAGAATATTTCATTAAAAAATATTGGGGGAAGTGAGCTTGTTTGTACAGAGAAGGGAAAGAATGGAAAAATAGAACCCACACTATTAATTTTTCAGTTTATAAAATTACAAAGGAAAAGTTATATGCTCACCAAGAAGGTGAGCTAGGGCAGGGGATAGAGTAAGCAAGTATAAAGTAAAACATGGACCATCTGAGATTTTGCCTGTGCTGGTGATTGATGGCAGAAAAACACGAAGACATCTTGAATTGGATAAAGTAATTATTTTAAGAAGTGCATGAAATCATCATCATTGCAACCAATTCATTTAGCGGTGGTATTTGGGGTTCCAGTGGATAATGGGTCTGGTCTGGGGCTCCCTTGGAGGTCCCTGTTTATTAAACCATCTTCACTGCCAGTTTCTTCTTTCTGGCTCTGAGGAAGGCTGAGTGTGCTTTGTCCTGAGACTACCTCCTACCCCAGGACCCACCCTTGAGCTGCACAGGAAGGCAGGGCTGGACCTCAGAGTGTAGATGATGAATAACCTCTGCCTGCTCGGTGAGTCGCTGGCAGATTCTGCCTTTCCTCTGTGCTATCAGATATCGGACTAGAAAAAAATGGGCTTCTCTTCTTTTCCTAGCCTTAATGAAATATAACTGACACATTACATTGTGCAGGTTTAAGGTACATAATGTTTTTATTTATTTATTTTTAATTGATTTTAAAAATCAGATTATAATTACTTTGCTGGAGAAGGAAATGGCAACCCACTCCAATATTCTTGCCTGGAAAATTCCATGGACAGAGGAGCCTGGTGGGCTCTGCAGTCCATGAGGTCACGAAGAGTTGGCCATGACTGAACAGCGGAGCACACAGAGTTGCTTTACAATGCTAAGCTAGTTTCTACTGTACAGCAAAATGAATCAGCCATGCATATACATATATCCCTTCTTTTTTGGATTTCCTTTGCATTTTGGTTGATTTGATACATTTATAAAATGCCACATGATTATCACCATTGTATTAGCCACCACCTCCACCCGGTCATAGACAGGGTCAAGACATAGTTACCATGTCTTTTTGTGTTGAGAACATTTAAGATCTACTCTCTTACTTAGATTGACAGATGAGGGAAAGAGACGGAGGGAGAACTTTTCACTAGGTACATTTTTAGGTCTTTTGGTTTTTGAAACACGTGAGTGCATTAGCTATTCACAAATTAAAATTACATTAAATTTAAAATAAAACTGCCCAAGGATACACACATACACACACACACACACAATTTAGTCTTTAGCAACATTCAAATATATGATATAGGATTATGATCTATAATCACCACACAGCTCTTCTTTTTTTTCTTAATCTTTTTATCTTTTCCTTTTGCAAGTCTAGTCTCTCAAGCATGAACTTCAGATTCTACCCTCCTTCTGCTCTTAAGCAAACTCTTTCACATAACTGATGATATTATTTACCGTGTCCACATTCTGGGAGAGACAGTGTCTTCAGGACCTTGGGTTGGGCCATCCGCCAGAGAAGTTCATCCTCTGTATCCACGTGTTGGCCTGTGTAATAGGCATTAATAAATATCTGTTGAATGAATGAATGGTCAGTCAAGAAAGCTTAATTTTATTTTTATTTCTGGGGAAACTTTTTGTCATATTCAT
This sequence comes from Neotragus pygmaeus, assembly GCA_006410875.1. Classification (NCBI taxonomy): domain Eukaryota; kingdom Metazoa; phylum Chordata; class Mammalia; order Artiodactyla; family Bovidae; genus Neotragus; species Neotragus pygmaeus. Next base: position 97,191 of record SJYV01005777.1, on the reverse strand, counting down.
AACAGTAATAGGATGAAGATGTGTTTTAAAGTCATATCTACCAGTTAAATATTTATTAATTTATTTATTATGTGCTCATTAGCAGATAATTATCACTGTAGTAAACTGTGTTTGCCTTCAGGCTCTGTAGAACTAAAATCACTTGAAGCATAATGAGTAGAAAAGACCAAAGTATTGGGTTGACCCCAGAGTTCCTTTGGGTTTTCCCATAAGATGGTATGGAAAAACTTGAGTGAAAATTTGGGCCAGCCCAATAGCATGGCCACAGAACTGGCACAAGCTGAGCAAAGAAAAATTCCATTAACATCCAATTACTATAGAAAATCAGTAGTTACTTAGAATGGTGGCTGGCACTTGTGCTCAGTAAAGGTCAGGATGCTGATGATGGCATCATGATAACAAGATAATTTTAAATGGTATTTGGCTAAGACATTAAATAATGTCCAATCACACTGATAAAGTTATTGCTTTTTAATTTGATTTCAATTATTCTGATGATCTCTAGAAATGTTACCAAGTGGTACTAACATATCTTGTACACCTTCGAGCTGACCTCAAGTTCAGAGCTTACATTTAATACCATTATTCTGTTTTCATTGCATTTATCTTTATGATCACTTTCTATTTATTACAAACAATATTGATTTATTAATAGTGTTTAAGTTTCCTTTAATATTTCTTTACATAGATAAAGCAAGTGAGTTTAAAGAAAATATGAAGTTAGGAATAGAACAGAAGGTAGGTAGATCAGGCAAAATCCTGATGGTGGAAGGCTTAGGTATGTCTAAAATTTGCAAAAGGGACTTTCCTGGTGGTCCAGTGGCTAGGACTCTGATACTCCCAGTGCAGGGGACCCAAGTTCGATCCCTGTCAGAGAACTAGATACTCACATGCTTCAGCTAAAGATCCCGCCTGCTGTGACTAAGACCTAGTACAACCAAATAAATAAATAATGTAAAATAGAAACAAGCCCCAGAAAACTAAAGTTTGGGAGAGCACTTTGGGGCAGTTACTTGGACCCAATGAACCTCCATAATCCAAATGTTTCTACTCAAAACTGATGCTGTACCACCTGTAGGTGCCGCATCACCACTGCCTGGCCACCTTATTGACACAGGTGACCCTGGAAATGCTCTTCCTTGCATTGGATTACTAATGGAAAGGAGGAAACACCATATGCCAGTGGCTACAGCACCCTTGCCAAATACATTGGCCCCCTTTCCAGCTCTCCCTGCCCAGCTGGTAACTGGATACACTCACAGAATCCTGTTCAGCAGCAGGTAGATATCTTCCCCAAGAGACATAACACTTCTTCCAATGATGTGCAGGTAAAGGTTAACAGCAGGGTCTCTGCAGGGAGGGCTGCTTTGTGCCAGTTGCTGATCTCAGTGGTCTGAGTACTTCACCTTAGTTGATTGCAAGCATGGCTGACAGCCCTGTGATTAACACAAGGCTGACAAAATTCCTGAAGATTTGACAATTGGCTGGGGTGGGTATGGGAAGCCAGTAGCAGAGCTTTCAGCACACCTCTGTAAACCACCGCCCTGGGAAGCATTGGATCATGGAACTGTTCCCGCCCCTGCCCCCGCCCCAAGTCTGTCTTTCCTTCTAAGCTTATAAACTCCAGGAAAGAAGAAAACACATATGTTTTATTCACCATCCTAGCCTCCATGCCTAGCACAGTCCTGAGGACTAGCAGATGCCCTACAAGTACTCATGGGCTAATGTTATTGGTGAAGGATGTGAGGGTAAAAGAAGTTCCCACAAAGGCCCCAGTTCCTTAAATACTGCAGATTTCTTTTTTTTTTCTTTTTAAACCATTAAATATACCTCACTGTAGAGTTCAGTGGCACTAAATGCATTCACATTGTTGTATAAATCTCACCATCATCTATCTCCCCAAGTTTTCACCTTCCTAAACTGAAACTCTGTCCTCATTAAGCACTAACTCCCCATTCTGCTCCTCCCCCATCTACCAATGTACCTTCTGACACTGTGATTTTGACTCTTTTAGGAATCTCATGTAAGTGGAATCAGTGTTTGTCTGCACTTACTGTATACTGGAAAAATCTTGCAGATTGCTTAAGCTCAGAAAAGTTTTGTTTTTTAACATTTTAAAAAATTATTTTTCTTTGAGCAACAGAGCATCGTGGTTCCCAGTTTCAGAGAGCGAGTGTATCTTCTTATAAGCCCGAGGTGAGCTGGGGCTGGAAGGAAATAATTGTGGAAGTAGAACAGGTCAGGTCTCTTCCGGTTCAGGGGCTCCCTAAGCCCAGTGCTCTCTCCCATAAGCGCAGTCGCCCTGCCACCTACAGGCCCTCTGGCTTAGAGTCCTACAACTCTGCTCCTACAAGCTGTCTCCTAGTGTCAGGGGAGTGGGACTGGCGGTCCTGCCCCGATGACAGTGGAGGCATTCCTGCCTGCGCCACCCTGGGGTGCGGGCAACTGGGATGAGCCAGGTGCAGCAGGGCACCCATCCCCACCCTGAGGTAGCGCGCCCAGCGGGGACCGGAGGTGGCGCGCGGCCAGGGCGCAGCGCTGGTGGGCACAGGACGTGGGCACAGGACGCTTGTCCTCCCAGCGCTGTCTCCCAGGCCACCCGAGAGGCCACCTACACAGCCATTGTCGCCCCTGGATGTGGGCGGCGACAGGCTGGGGTGTGTGAAGCTTCAAATTTCTCTTCTCCTTTAAGTTTACGATGGGGGACACCTCTTTCCTCCCAGAAGAAGGGACCAGCACTCACCCTTTGGGAATTGCTTCAGTGTCTTAAAGAAAAATTTTGCTTGTATCCTACCCCTCTGCTGGTTCAGCAGAGCCTGCGTGGGACTTGGTGCCATCTCCCTGGGCTTCAAAACCTCGGAAGCTGGCGGAGACTGGCAGAGACCAGAGGCAGGACGTTTCCCCCAAACCCGGCCCCCAGCCTGGAGAGAACCTACTTTTCCCACTCAATATCTCTGGCCTGGGAGCTTATAAAGGGCTAACGAAGAAGCTCTACAGGCCAACACACCTTGGTTCCAATGCCCTCACTCAAGGGCTGCTTGGCGACCTCAGGCAAATTACTTAACTACTCTGATCCTTAGTTACTTCCTCTGAAAACAGATGGAATTGGACCAAGTGACTATTAATACTAAGGTCTTTTTCAGCCCTGATGGTCCAAGATGCTAATATTCTAGTTCCTGAGGATATGAAAATATAACACAATTTCTTCCTTTAGGATAATTATATACTTATAGGGAAGAAGACTAACAGAAAACAAATGCCTCACGCTTGATTCTCATATGGCAAAACAAAAGCTAATACAGTGTGTATTTAAAAGATGCAGTGCTTATTCAGAGTTCTCCAAGTGCAAAGCATTTAAAGCACTTGACTAAGAATGGATAACAACAAAGAATGAACAGTATGCTGTTTCTAAAGACTTTATATATAAACACTTTTTTTGAAAGAAAAAAGTATATTTGCAGTAAAAGATTACAACACACGACAGCACCAAAATGGAGAAACTGAGTGTTATAAAGATTGAGACAGAACTATAGCTGCCATTGGAGAAGGAAAAAATAATGTCTTTCATACATCATTTGCGTTATAGCTAGAACAGGAAGCAAGGCTAGAGTGATCAGGTGATTTTTGTTGTTGTTATTGTTATAGGTCAAGACTCAAGACAGTCCAAATATGTTCATAGTGTCATTAATGACACCCAAATCCTATTTTCCATTAAGTACTATCATTCACTGCCATCTAGTGTTGAGCAGATGAATTTTTTTAATACTATATTTCCTAAATTCCTTTCCCAGACGTATCAGGTTAAAGTGAGCATACAAATTATCTCTCCTGAACATCTAGTCTTGTGCCGTGATATCTGTGTGTGAAAACTCCTGTGTTTTTGCCCTGCTCCCAGCCATGCAAGCCCTGCTGCTCAGAGGCTCTGTTTATTTTCTATTCATCTTCCCTGGACCTCCATCATTGGCTCCAGCCTTTGTCCATGGACTTTTCCTTCAGATGCCATAATCTCACAAGACCAGATGCGTTCATTGCTGGGCAGAAAATTCTTAGCAGAAAGAGAAAGTCTATAACTCACAAATAAATTGGAACGATGACTAAGAAAAGTGCTCCATTTTTGAAAAAAAAAAAAAAAAAAGACCCTCCAAATCAAGAGAAGCCTTTTAACTTTATGTTAAATACTTGAGTTACAAATGCTCTGAACTGACTAAAAGTTATTTAAGTAAAGGTCAATTTGCTTTCACGCTTGTCTTATGACTTTAGTAAACGTGTATCTGGGCATAAACAGAAATGGTCTTTACTTCAGATATCT
>SJYV01005777.1:45321-91864 GCA_006410875.1 Neotragus pygmaeus | reverse complement strand
GGACGGGGCAGGGGTGGGGTGCGGGGGTGGAGATTCAGGCTATAAACAAGTTTGCAACAAAGGTAGCAGGCAGTCTGGACATCAGAGATAAGGTATCAAGGAATTTAGCTTTCTGTGTACCGGAAGATGTAAGCCTCTGGGCTCGCTGAATTCATTCCTTTCACATGCACCTCAGCTCTCTGGGGCCAACCCTGTTTCCTTGTCCTCCTTAAGAGTGGTAAATTTGGCAGCTTCTTGCATCTCCCTGCCCCCTACCCCTAGCTCCTCAGTAATCACTGCGGGGATTGGTGGCATCTTCTGGATTGTACATTTGGGAGCCCTCATTCTCATTTCGAGGCCAGAAATGGCTGATGGCCGTGACATTTCTTATTTATTGATATGAAGGAGATATTTTCATTTCACAGTTTGTTCAAATTCCCCCATTTTATTTCAAACTATCTCCCATCACTCAGTAAAATTCCTATTATAGTTGTTTTAGGGAAATCGTTTAAACAACAAAATATAAAAATTTGATTAGTTAGAAATAGAGTGAAAAGAGAATAATTCACTCACAATATTCAAATTTAAATCATCTGTATTCATAAACACTATCTTAAGAATCAGAATTCTATCAGCCTTCCTTTTGAGTAATTTGTTTAATCCCTAAATAGAAATAAAACTGAAGTAGATTCAAAATCACATTTTGTAAGAGGTAAAAATGATTGTTGTGTTCCTGAATCTTCATAAGTAAGCTTATCTGAAGGTTGAATTAATTTCTGTGCTGAGGATGTAGGGCTAGGAAAAGAAACAGTGGAAACATTTTATTAATACATTGTGAACAGAAGATGTGTTAGAACAGGAAAATCCCTTGTTCTAGTCAGTCAGTTCACTCACTCTCTCCTTCCCCCTTTCCTTTTAGTAAAGCAGATTTATTATTTCTGGAGATTTTCATCAGAAGCCTCTTTTTGTTGTTCAGTCTCTAAGTCGTGTCTGACTTTTTGCGACCCCCATGGACTGCAGCATGCCAGGCCTCTCTGTCCTTCACTCTCTCCTGGAGTTTGCTCAGACTCATGTCCATTGAGTCAGTGATGTTATCTAACCATCTCATCCTCTGTCGTCCCTTCTCCTCCTGCCCTCAGTCTTTCCCAGCATCAGAGTCTTTTCCAATGAATTGGCTTTTCACATCAGGTGGCCAAAGTATTAGAGCTTCAGCTTCAGCATTAGTCCTTCCAGTGAATATTCAGGGTTCATTTCCTTTAGGATTGACTGGTTTGACCTTCTTGCTGTTGAAGGGACTCTCAAGATTCTTCTCCAGCACCACAGTTGGAAAGCATCAATTCTTTGATGCTCAGCCTTCTTTGTCCAACTCTCACATCCATAAATGACTACTGGAAAGCCTCTTTTATGGTGCCGTTAAGCTCTTCTTCATTCTTCTGACATATTCAAAAGGCTGTTTTGGCTGTAGCCACTTGAGACTAGCTGATTTTGATATAGCTTCTCAAATTCGGAGTAACTCTTTTCTGTAATGTCCATCCATTAGTTCAAGAGTTAGTAATTTATTGTGCTCAGTCACTAGTTGTGATTAGACCTTTCTATACCTGCTTGACAGCCCATGGTCAGGAATTTTGCAAATCTCTCTCTCTCTTTTTTCCCCTTTGCTGTTGATTCTTGAGGTTATGAGAGCAGGAAGACAGTTACTAACTAGTTCTTTTTTGGTTCATCATATTGGTGGCCATGGACCAGCAGGTACTGAACTTGGGAGATGAACAGAGAATCGGTGGTCTAAGTCCTTCCATGTCATTAGCTTGGGGGAGAAAAGGAGAGCGAGAACTCTGGGAGTGGATGCACCAAGCTGTATGAAGATCTTAACTCAGAGTGAGATAAAGCAGCCTTTATTTGTGTTTTTTGGCCGCAAAGCATGTGGGATCTTAGTTCCCCAACCAGGGATTGAACCCATACCCTCTGCATTGGAAGCATAGAGTCTTAACCACTGGATTACCAAGAAAGTTCCAAGCCTTCTTTATTATATCACGCACTCCAAACTTCCAAAGTTCTTTCTAAAGAAAGTTCTACTGGTAGGAAAGGACATGGTGATGGGCCACGCCATATCACACCTGCAGTCAGAGAAATTGCTGCTTCCTTTACCATAGGGCCCTAGGTAGGCTTCTCTCTGTCATTTAGACAGTCTGACCTAAGTGTCAGCAAAATTCCTTGACTCAATAACTGGCTCACAGTTGAAACCGGAATGGAATGACTGAAAATAAACCATAGTAAATTATTGAGTAAAAAGAGAAATAAACATGTAGAATTTATAGCTAAATAAATTTGGTTTCCAGAAAATTGTGCTGCTCACCATGGGCTTTCAGCTATTATCCCATTCCCCCATAGACAGCCAGGAAGAAAAAGAAGGCCTTTCCTCAGATATGATATTAACTAGTTTCTAATGTACTTTCTCAAGACTGCTTTTCTGTTTAACACCTAATCTCTTGCACAGCGTTGTACCATTTCAAAAACCTGATTAAGCCAAGTTGTCTCTGCCTTTTAACTAAGACAGCTTCCCAGTGGCTCAGTGATCAAGAATCTACCTGTAATGCAGGAGATAAGGATTTGATCTCTGGGTTGTGAAGATCCCCTGGAGAAGGAAATGGCAACCCACTCCAGTATTCTTGCCTGGAAAACCCCATGTACATAGTCCATGGGGCCACAAAAGAGTTAGTGACTAAACAATAGCCTCCTGGGGAATGCTTCTGGTCTAAGTTTCATGTCTTCCCCAGGTGAGGTACCTAGCATCAGAAATGGCTCAACATTTTAAGGAGCTGCCTTCTTCAAACAGGTGTTAGAATTTTGTGATTTTTCTCTTCTAGTTTGTGGTAGAGATTGCTGGTTGACTGCCGACGACCATTAATCCATTCTTTCAGAGAAGAGCGCACAGCTGCCTGGAGTTCTGGAGTAAGAACTGTATTCCTCAACTTCTGTCAAAGCAAAATGTAGTCATTTTGCTAAATCCAAATATAATAGATATATATGTGGTATAATACATATAGATCCTAGGAATCTTCTTTAAGAGACCATTGCCGCAGTCCTTTTTCCTGTTCCTTCCTGCAATCCACAGTCTAGAACCTTAGGTGCCAACGTTTTGGACCTTGAACACAGGGTACATGGTTGGATGATGTGCAAAGGATTCTATGGAGCAAGGTGGCTATATTAGCCCTGTACTCCTTACCTCTAGCCTTTATGATGACACAGAGAAATCAACCATTGGTTTATATCATTTTAACTTTAAACTTTTCATTTATATGTATGTTATTTTGAGTTTTGCTCTTGTAAGCAGATCTGTTACGAGGTGAATTGTATCCCCTGTGAAATCCGTGTGTTGAAGTTTTAACTCCCAGTGCCTCGGAATGTGACCTTATTTGGAAACAGAGTCATTCAGATGTAATTACGATGAGGTTTTAAGGTGGGCTTTAATCCAAAATGACTGGTGTTCTTACAAAAAGGAGAAATTTGACACAGACATGTACAGAGGGAGAATCCCATGTGAGAATGAAGACGCAGATCTGGGTGATGCTTTTACAAGCCAAAGAATACCAGTCACCAGACACTAGGTGAAAAGAGTGGAGAAGATCATCTCTCATAGCCCTGAGAGAACTAACTCTGTTAATACCTTGATCTTGGACTTCTAGTCTCCAGAATTGTTAGACAATAATTTTTCTCTTGTTGAACCACCAGTTTGTGGTACTTTGTTATGGCAGCCCTAGCAAACTAATACACTATCCTAACCAAAGTCTGTATGAAATAACCAGGACAATAGCCTTACATTCAGATAATAAGAACAACATCATCTGCATGCCCACTTGAACATCTATCATGATCTCTTGCTGCTGCTGCTGCTGCTGCTAAGTCGCTTCAGTTGTGTCCGACTCTGTGCGACCCCATAGACGGCAGCCCACCGGGCTCCCCCGTCCCTGGAATTCTCCAGGCAAGGACACTGAAGTGGGTTGCCATTTCCTTCTCCAGTGCATGAAAGTGAAAAGTAAAAGTGAAGTTACTTAGTTGTGTCCAACTTGTAGCGACCGCATGGACTGCAGCCTACCAGACTCTTCCATCCATGGGACTTTCCAAGCAAGAGTACTGGAGTGGGTTGCCATTGCCTTCTCCCATCATAATCTCTTAGCAGTTACCAAAGAACAGTTTCGGCCAAATCTCAGTTTATCTGGCATGCCAAACCAAAGGAATCTGGTGACTGTCCCATGAAAGTATAAGTACTCTATCACCAAGAGTGTGTTGCTGCTGCTGCTAAGTTACTTCAGTCATGTCTGACTCTGTGCGACACCATAGACAGCAGCCCACCAGGCTCCCCCGTCCCTGGGATTCTCCAGGAGAACACTGAAGTGGGTTGCCATTTCCTTCTCCAATGCATGAAAGTGAAAAGTGAAAGTGAAGTCGCTCAGTCGTGTCCAACTCTTCGAGACCCCATGGACTGCAGCCCATCAGGCTTCTCCGTCCATGGGATTTTCCAGGCAAGAGTACTGGAGTGGGGTGCCATTGCCTTCTCCGAGGAGTGTGTTAGTCACACCCAAATGTTAGTTTATTTTAGTTCCCACATAGAATACTCTCATATCAGTGGAGCAGCTATCAGCTATCAGCATTTCAGTCAAAGTGTTATATTTCCCATCATTGACTCCTCCTGGTAGAATGAATACGTGAATGAATGAGATAGAGCTGACTGACACTAACTGAAGGAATTTTTATACATCAGAACTTTCCACTAAGCACTGGCTATATTGTCTAAAGGTAGGACTTCTAAAGTTATATGTCCCTGGATTCAAATCCCAGCTCTCTTTTACCTTGTCACATGATCTTAGAAAATATTTTGTAGTCATTCCATACCTCAATTTCCCCATCTGTAAATTGGGAGAAACATAATAGTTATTTTCTTCCCAAGAGGTTACGATTTATTTTACGTGAACTATTTAGAATGGTTCGTGCCATGATGTGCTGTTTGTATTGGCTCACAAGGACTGATAGTTTACATCTTTTCTGAACTTACAAATCTTCCCATCCCCATAATTCGGTGATGTCATATTAGTAGCTTGCAGTAATTGGCCTTGGGGAGAATATTTACACCATGGAAACTGGCAAATATTATACATCAGAGGCTGGCTAGCCAGCATGACTTTCATTAAAAACTACCTATTAGTAAGTTCTATATAAATGCTCACATTATTACTATTACTAGCCAGTAGGTACTCCTAATCCCTGTGGGTTTGAGAAGGCATTCTGCTAAGTAAATAAATAATTTTGAGTTAAACTAACACTTATAGGATTCCTTTAGAAGTTGATTATCTCGAGGGGATCATTACATACATTTGTGGTCTTTAGCTCTTAATCCTTAATTCACTTGAAATTGATTTTTGGCTCCATGGAAGTAGGAACTGCGTCTGCTCCTCTCATTGCTGTCGCCCCCACACCCACCAACAGAGAAAGCACTCAAATATTTTCTAAATGAATAAATAAATGAATTAAATTTTCAAACTGCTTTCACATCCATTTCATCTTTTTCTTAGCTGTCAATAAGTCAAGATTTATCCCCAATGCCTGGGTAAGGAAACTGAAATCCAAAAAAGTGCCTGATTGCTGCTTTGCTTTCTTTCATCACATTATGTCCATTAGCTCAGCCTTTCCCAAAATATGTCCCATAGATTGTGAATTTTGAAGGATGTTAATAGTTACCATGTGACAGGGGATCTGTGGGTAGTAAATACCAAACTTACTATGTTATAAAACCAAAATATATTGGTTTGTTTACTACAGGTTTTATCAGAGCCTTTACTAAGTCAGTATGCACTGTGAAACTGGAGTGGGGGTGATTAAATATGAGCATTTCCTGTATTTGATTGTAGGTTTTTAAAATCATGTATGCAATAATAGTGTGAAACAATCACCAGAGCAGTGCTTCTCTAAGCCAGAATACTAGAGTGGGTAGCCTTTCCCTTCTCCAGGGGATCTTCCCAACTCAGGGATCGAACCAACATCTCCCTCATTGCAGGCAGATTCTTTACCAGCTGAGCCACAGGGAAACCCAAGAATACTGGAGTGGGTTGCCTATCTCTTCTCCAGCAGATCTTCCCGGCCCAGTAATCAAACCGAGGTCTCCTGCATTGCAGGAGGATTCTTTACCAACTGAGCTATCAGAGACCACGGACCTTGTTAAAATGCAGATTCTGACTCAGTGGGTCCAGGTTGAGGCCTGAGACTCTGCATTTCTAACAAGCTCCTGGAGGATGCCCATGCTGCTGGTCCAACAGGCCATGCTTTTAACAGCAAAGCACTAGAACATTCCAGAATCAAGAGTCATCTAGCGTCTCAGTGAAAGAGTAGATGACACCCCTGGAACATATGCTATTCACCATGAGAACCAACTTTTGAAATAAGTATCCTGTTTGGGGTGAGCAGATGAGGGAATATAGGGGGGAGGGGGTTCCCTGGTGGCTCAATCGATAAATAATCCACCTACAATGCAGGAGATGTGGGTTCAATCCCTGAGTTGGAGAAAGGCATGGCAATCCATTCCAGTATTTTTGCCTGGAAAATCCCATACACTGAGGAACCTGACAGGCTACAGTCCATAGGTTTGCAAGGAGTTGGACATGATTGAAATGACTAAGCTCGCATGCATGAGGGAATATGGGACAAACCCATATGAAGAGCAAGATTTGGAGGCAGCAGAGGGTAAGACTAAATTTTAGTAGCATGAATAGGGCAGGTCTCATTCAACTAAAGTTTAGATAGTAGATTAATTGGGGAAGGGACACAGGGAGGAATCAGTATCTTCTCAATTGGCATATGGATTAAAACAGCTTCATTTTTGTCAATAAAAATCAGGTAAAAGAGGAAGAAAGCCAGACCCAGTAATGGTTCAGATTTCAGTTCAGTTCAGTACAGTCGCTCAGTCCTGTTCGACTCTTTGCGACCCAATGAATCGCAGCACGCCAGGCCTCCTTGTTCATCACCATCTCTCGGAGTTCACTCAGTCTCCTGTCCATCGAGTCCATGATGCCATCCAGCCATCTCATCCTCGGTCGTCCCCTTCTCCTCCTGCCCNTACTCTTGTTACTTCATTGTCTGCTAAACTGCAGAGCCCGGGAATGCTTCTATGTGTTTTATATAATGATCCCCCCAAATATTTCGTTTAATGCCAAAGGTAAATTAATATCAACATTTCTAATACCAAAATTTGCCTTTGACATATTTCTTTTTTAAAGTATAAAACATTAAAAGTAATAAAATATAAAGTATTCTGATACCATTAAACAATTATTTAGAAGATTTTTTTATAATCAAATATTACTGGGTCAGTTTATTTTTTGTTTTGCAAGACTTTTAATAAATTTAATGAGAGCAACATTCAAAAGAAACGCTACTTAATACCCACCATTTCATAAGTAAGTATTCTTTACACACAGGGTGGTTGAGAAGCTCTATGCGGTTATGTTGCACCATTGCCTGAGAAATAAGGAAAGATCAATAAAAATACAGTCACATTAAACTCTTGAGTATAAACTCAGCTTTTTGTCTGCTGGCTTTATAACCTTATTTTGATTTTATCAAAACAACACTTGCTTATTTTAGAAAATTTGAAAAATCAAGAATTGCATCAAGAATACATTTCTTTAAAAAAAACACAAGCTAGAGAGAACCGTTTTATACAGATGCTAAAATGATTTGCATATAACAGATGTGAGAGTCAGTTGTCATCACCAGTCTTATGGGCATAAAATCCGCATGTCTTTTCTTCCTTCACACTCCAAGTCCTCAGTAAGCCTTTTAAAGATTTTTTTTTTNTTTTTGTTTGCTGGCTTATAACTTTATTTTGATTTTATCAAAACAACACTTGCTTATTTTAGAAAATTTGAAAAATCAAAAATTATATCAAGAATATGTTTCTTTTAAAAAAAAAACACAAGCTAGAGAGAACCATTTTATACAGATGCTAAAATGATTTGCATAGAACAGATGTGAGAGTCAGTTGTCATCACCAGTCTTACGGGCATTAAATCCACATGTCTTTTCTTCCTTCACACTCCAAGTCCTCAGTAAGCCTTTTAAAGATTTTTTTTTTCCCTGATGTGGACAATTTTTGAAATCTTTATTGAATTTGTTACAATATTGTTCATTTTTTATGTTTTGCTTTTTTTGGCCATGAGGCCTGTGGGATCTTAGCTCCCCAACCAGGGATTGAACTGGTGAACCGGCACCCCCCTGCCTTGGAAGGGGAAGTCTTAACCACTGGACAGCCAGGAATTCCCACCAGCCAGCCTTTTAAATTTCCCATTAGGTGATGGCTGGTACCACGGTCTGTATCAAAGCCTTCCACGTAGGGAAATGAACTCATTTAAGGTAAATGAAAGTTCTTAACTGATCTAGAACAGTGCTGTCCAATGGAACTTTCTGCAGTGATGAAAATTTCTATATCTATGCTGTTGAGCAAAAGAGCTACAAGCCACATAGGCTTCTGAGGGCTTGAAACATGGCTACTGCAAATGAAGTAATGAATTTTTAACTTTATTTTAATTTTCATTAATTTCCATTTAAGCAGTCACATGTGGTTCAGGTACTCTACTGGAGAGAACAGATCTGGATCCTACACCACCATTTGCCATCCAGCCTTCAAATATGTTTTCTTTCACATGCACACAAGGTTTTGTGTTGCCAATATTTACACCACAAGTCTTCTGCTCCACATGGCTAAAATCTGTTGAAACTAGTAGCTGCTGTCCTTTTAGACTAGAAACCCACTCATCTGATACCTGTTATCCTCTGCAGTTATTTGAGTTTGAAACTCCTGGTTTACCCTGAAGCAGATTGTCTGCATGGCTTTCAAGACCTCACTTACAAGAAATGTAAAAACACTCTTTGGAATAAGAACTGGTTTGGATCCAGTCTCTTGGGAAATTTGGGTCCAAACTGTGTGATTAGTGACCGCTTCCAGATTGGGTTCACTCTTCCAGAAGGATATAAGAGCTGCTGAGAGGTTTGCGTTTACCCTGGAGGCCAGTGGTTAGCTGAATTTGGAATCGATGACTGTAAACTGTCACCCCCTGCATTTTCCTGGGGTTTTACACTGTTGGAAGCTCTTATATATGTACATCTGCATTGAAGTGGTTGGAGGTAGGAGCAGATGCTGATGGTCATCCTGTGTTATTTATGGTTTATTGGATTCTGGGTTGGGCAGATCTAGCATGACCATTAGGACTAAGGTGATCAACAGTGTGGAACTTTAAGGGCACCAAATTACAAATCATTTTGTATGATTGCCTTCTTTACTAACAAAGAATTAGGCTGCATGGCATATACAGAGATCAAAGTATAAATCGGGAATTCTCTCCAGACTCCTTCCTGGAACTATCATACCAAAACATTACAGAATTCATGTAGAAACTACCTGAATAAGGAAAATAGTGGACTTACATTGAGAGTTAAAAGAGGCTCATATACGATGTCCTGTACAGGTGTTCCTTTTTTGGTGAATTCTAATGGACACTGAAGATATGTGAAATTATACTCGATCTGTAAAAGATAACAATTAAAAAAAATTGCAGTCCAGCACAGGCCCCCAAAGTCCTTCTTAACACATCAAATATGCAACCCTATCATTCTGCTGAAAATTAAGTGATTCAAATAAAGTTGAGCCATTTAACCTGAAGAAAAGTAAATAAGCTATTCTGTATTCATTTCAAAAAATAAATGTGCCAACAGGGTATTTGATTCCTTTCTAAATAACTCTCTAGTTGTAGGAAAAAATGTCTTCTAGAAAGACCACTTAGATCTCTTAGAATTTCATTCTTCAGGCAATATTACACAAGAAAATAGAAAGATATAAATAATAAGGCTAAATAAAACTATTAGAAACAATTAAACCATGAGAGAAAACTGAAGATCCAAGGGAAAAATTATCTCATAAGTAGATAATATAATAATATGAGAAATGAAGACAATTACCGTCTTTTGAGATTCTAGAGTTCTAGTAACATTACTTTTACTATTCCTTAAAGAGTTAGAATGCATTTCAAGTTATTATGATAAAATAAACTTACATGGTAGTCTTGGGAGGACTTGTCTTCTGTGGAGGGCATCACGCAAAAATCTAAAAGTACCTTTGAGAGAGAAAGACTGACAAAGCTATTGGGCAGGAGAGTATATCCAAGATGGTATTTGGTCCCATTTCTAAAATAATACCCACGATATTACTTTCCCCTTCCTTTGCTTCTTGTACCTCAAAGACTTGTACACTATGATCTAAGTCATTCAGGAACAAAGTCTAAAACATGAAGTATTAACACGTACCACTGCATGCCTCAGCAATACCAAGTGATATAGAAAAATACACACCTGAGAATAAAATTGCATTTACCAAATTTTAGGTAAGAAATATTCCATTTGCTTTGCCTAAAACTTGATGTCTTTCTGGGTTCCTAGAAAATATGTGGATGACTGAGGATTCCTTTGCTTAGCATCTTCTAGTGATAACTTAATTGTCTCTAACCGAGACCTTTCAGCTGAGTCCTGAGTTCTTTCCACAGTCTAGGTTGCTTCTTCTGTATCACCTGATCCTGGAATATTGTGTTTGCTTCTGTACCTGGCTTACTAAGCAACAGTGACAAAGTTCACATCCAAAGTGGTGTGGACAGAAAGTTAGGCCATGGACATTATAATGACAAACAGTTGGAGGCCCTCGAGATGCTCAGTTAAGGGAGAAATCACTTAACAGTTAAGCATTAGATCCTCCCCTGGGAAGTGTAGGGACAGATATTTTGTGGGGGTTCCTGTCTACTGCATAAACAATTTGAGTAACCTCAAATCTGTGTGCTGGGACCTTTCTGGTGGCCCCAAATCATGATCCTGAGAAACAAATTCTGCCCAGTCAGTCTGCCCTCCTGAAGCCAGATGTGGACACAAAACCCCAGGTGACCCCATCAGTGGGTCCCTTGGAGTTTCTGGGACATCTGGCCAACCCCACCTGCAGGACACAAGGGTAGAGGGTTAGACAGCACCCTGAAGGGGAGACACAGGAACTCAGGCCCCACTGGGAGGGCATGCCTGTCCTGGCTGGTCTCAAGAACCAAGGCAACTTAAAAATTTTAAGGCAGTCTCTGTTGATGACCCATCAGCAGTACTAGGAGTCATAACAGACATCATGAAAAAGAAAGACAAGTCCAGTCAATTGTGCTGTGCAAAGAAGAAGCAGACACAGGCCTGGCTACTACAGTTTGAAAGCTTTGTAATAACCAGCATAGGCAAACTGAAGGCTGGGCTACCAGAGGAAGCGGAAGGTCATGGAAGGATTGTGTATGTTACACAAATGTGTGATGTGAGGCTAAACTAAAAGACTTTTAATTCCCCTTAGTTAAAAAAAAATATTCATAATACTGTCATTATAGAAAATGAACTAGAAAATATATAGTAACATGAAGAAGAAAAGAAAAACCAAATCATAATCACAACTGTAATTCCTATTAGCATTTTGGAATAATTTCTATGTTTTCCATATGTGAATATTTATAACTTTTTATTATTATTCATAATGCTGCAGGAAGCATCATTGCACATAAATCTGTCTATACATCTGATTATTCATTAGGACAGATCCAAACAACTGGAATTACTGAGTGAGAAAATCTGAAATCATGTTCACAACTAATAAATGCAAATGTGAAACAATAACATGCATACCCCCCAAACCCCCACATCTAGAGGCTTTATTCAGCTGGCAACCTCCACTAGTGCTCTCTGCTCTAGACTTGGATTGCTTGAATAAAAAAAATATGTTTAACATATTTTCCTACATTACACATAACCACTAATAAGATTTTTTAATCCAAGTAGGTCCTTCTTAAATTTGTTGGTTAGATTTCCTTGTAGCCTATATAAAACTAAACACTTAATTTTAAAGATGGAAATTACTATGTTTAGGTTGTGATTACAACAATAAATCCTCACATTTTATTACATGCCAAGCATATACCCCAAAGGAATTTTGTTTTTAGAACTTACTTTCATGCATTCAGGGAGGTATTCTACCAGTTCTATGACTGGAAATCTATTGGTAGGAGAACAATGATTAAAAACTTTGAAACACTCTCCCCATCTGTAAAAAAAATAATAAACACAATTCTTAAACCTTCTGTTGTGTGCAACAACAGAACTACCAGCTGAAATTCAAGATTACTATCTTTAGGAGAAATTGATTGGTTAGGTGAAATTCAAGATTATTATGTTTAGGAGAAACTGATTGGTTCCAATGGAATCAATATGTGAACTGAAATCAATCCAATAGAGTCCTTGGTCATTCATGGAAATTAGAAATGTGGGCAAATTCAAGGATGGTTGTTATAATCACTGTTCCGACTCTTTATCTAAATGCCTTTTCAAGAAAGGTAGGTTTAGACCTTGATTTTCCCCTGAAGTCATGAAGGGATATTACTTTCAAAGCTGGTCATGCTGTATGGAGATATCCACATTCACAAACATACAACAACAACATAGTACTGGTCACATGACACTTTACCTTTAACCCAGGTATACATCATGTATTGAATTAAACTACAAAGTAACATGTATCAAGGCCTCCCGGGTGACTCAGTGGTAAAGAATCTGCCTGCCAAGCAGGAGACAGTGGGTTCGATCCCTGTGCTGGGGAGGATCCCCTGGAGAAGGGAATGGCAATCCATTCCAGTATTGTTGCCTGCGAAATCATGTGGACAGAGGAGCCTGGTGGGCTACGGTTCATGGGGTTGCAAAAGAGCAGGACATGACTGCGCAACTAAACAATAACAACAACATGTATTAAGTACATTAATAACCATGGGTTCTGTGAGAACCTCACAGATTTGCATCTTTCTTTACTGCCATCTGGTTGGACAGGATAAGGAAATGTTTATGACACCAAGAATGAAATAAGTCTACAACAGGAAGTTAAAAAGAGCCCATTTATCTCCAAGATACTATCTTTGTAATTGGAGGCTAGTTCTAAAAGCTACCCAGACAAATTTTCTGTTAACCCTATCAGTAAAGTCCATCTAGGATATCTGTGCCATCAATAGAAAACTCCAGGTTGCACTGATGAGTGCTTCTAAGGAAGAATGGGCCAGAGGACCTGGAGACTTCCCATGTTCCAAACACAGGCTTGGTCTGCTATGGATATGAGATTGCTCATCTCTGAGTCCACTGCTGGGGGACACTTGGCCTTGGTGAGAATCTATCTGTGATGACTAATATATAGAACAGATTATGTTTGAGACACAGGACAAACTACCCTCCAACTTCATCATTAAAACTCTTTAGAATACGGTTTAAAAAAACCCATAGCCACACAAGATCATGGGCTAAAGGAAATTCCATTTCCTGGTACTGGTAACAACAGGGATTTACCTTGAAGAATATTTTCACCAACATCCAGTTTGGGGGTTTCCACTGGGCAGGAGAGCTTCAGGCACGTTCAGGTGAGTCAGGGCAGAGTTAGCCTGACAATGGCCATGGTGCCACAGACTACAGACACCTGGACCCTGGGAGCCTCACAAGAGTGCTGTGAAGTGGGTCTGTGCTCCCGTCACTTAGAAATGGAAACTGAAGACCAGAGAGTTTAAGCAACTCTTCGGGTGTCTGTGGTCACTCAAAGAGTTCATTAAAAACTTTAGGGAAACAACTGACATTTTTAAATGATGACTTTTTGCATCTGTCTCTAAAGCAAGGGAAATAAAGGTAAAAATAAACAAATAGGACCTAATGAAACTTGAAAGTGTTTGCACAGCAAAGGACATCATCGACAAAAAGATAACCTACTGAATGGAAGAAAATATTTTCAAATGATATGATGCAGCTCATATAATCCAACATCAAAAAACAAACAACCTGATTTTTAAAAATGGACAGAAGACCTCTATAGACGTTTTCCCAAAGAAGACAAATAGATAGCCAACAGGCACATGGAAAGATGCTGCTAATCATCAGAGAAATGCAAATTCAAACCATAATGAGATATCACCTCTCATCTGTCAGAATGGCTATTGTCAACAAGAACACATATAACAAACGGTGGCGAGGATGTGGAGAAGAGGGAAGCCTCATACGCTGTTGGTAGGGATGTTAATTGGTAGTCACTATGGGGGTTCCTCAGAAAGCTAAAACTAGAACTACCATATGATGAAGTAAGTCAACTCCTGGGTATATAGGTATACAGGATATATAATCCTAAGGAAAAATAAAAACACTAACTCAAAAAGATACATGTACCACAGTGTTCAAAGCAGCATTATTTACAGTTGCCAAGATATGGAAGCAACCTGTGTCCGTCAACAGATGAATGGATAAAGATGTGGTATATAAATATGTGTGTGTGTGTGTGTGTGTGTATATATATACATAGATAGATAGATACAATGGAATTTTACTCAGCTGTAAGAAAGAATGAGATTTTGCCATTTATAACAACACGTATGGACTTGGGAGGGTATTACGGTAAGAGAAATAAGTCAGGCAGAAAGACAAATGCTTTATGGTATCGCTTATATGTGGACTAAAAATAAATTAGTGAATATTTAAAAAAAGAGAGACTCGTGGATATAGAGCATAAACCAGTGGCTACCAGGAGGGAGAAGGAAGAGGGGAAGAGCAAAATAAGAGTAGGGGATTGGAGGTACAAACTACTATGTATCAAACAAATAAGCTACAAGGATATAATGTACAACATGGAATATAGGCAATATTTTAGAAAACTATAAATGGAATATAACCTTTAAAAATTGTGAATCACTGTGTTATACACCTGGAACTTACATAATATATTGCATGTCAACTAAAACCTCAATAAAAAAAAGGAAAAATAAATAAAAATGGTGATCGACAGCTGAAACTTTTATTCTTTTTCTCTTCCTGCTTCCTGTCGGATTATCCCCAATGCCAGAGGACACTAGAAAATTGTGGGCAGGACGGCAGCGTACCTTTTGTTCCTGATGGTCATGAGGACCACCTCCTTTCTCTTATTGTGAATTGCAACGTGCAGGAAGGAGGCCTGCTGCTTGTTCAGGACCACATCGGCATCGTAGCTCAGGAGCAGGGAGACGGCTTTGGCATGGCCCTCCCTCGCCGCAAAGTGAAGCGCCGTGTTCTTTCAGAGAAAACAGAACCCAGACAATGCAGTGACAAAGGCTACTCATCCTTTGGCTATTTTACAGCTTGTTTCACTGTTGAATTGCTTAAGATATTATTAACAAAACTATTTAATGACAGAGAATTAAAATTTGGGGCTCCCCCAGTAGCTCAGTGGTAAAGAATCTACNTTGTGAATTGCAACGTGCAGGAAGGAGGCCTGCTGCTTGTTCAGGACCACATCGGCATCGTAGCTCAGGAGCAGGGAGACGGCTTTGGCATGGCCCTCCCTCGCCGCAAAGTGAAGCGCCGTGTTCTTTCAGAGAAAACAGAACCCAGACAATGCAGTGACAAAGGCTACTCATCCTTTGGCTATTTTACAGCTTGTTTCACTGTTGAATTGCTTAAGATATTATTAACAAAACTATTTAATGACAGAGAATTAAAATTTGGGGCTCCCCCAGTAGCTCAGTGGTAAAGAATCTACCTGCCAATGCAGGAGACCTGGGTTTGATGCCTGATAGGGGAAAAATCCCATGTGCCATGGAGCAACTAAGCTCCTGCATCATAACTACCGANGAGAATTAAAATTTGGGGCTCCCCCAGTAGCTCAGTGGTAAAGAATCTACCTGCCAATGCAGGAGACCTGGGTTTGATGCCTGATAGGGGAAAAATCCCATGTGCCATGGAGCAACTAAGCTCCTGCATCATAACTACCGAGCCTGTGCTCTAGAGCCTGGGAGCCACCACTACGGAAACCACGCACCCTGGGGCCTGTGCTCCACAAGAGAAGCCACCACAATGAGAAGCCCCCACTTGCCGCAGCTAGAGGGAAAAAAATCCAAGCTCTTTCAGAGATCTAGCACAGTCAAAAATAAAATAAATTTAAAAAAAAATCAGAGGTTGATAAAAGGTTGCCAGTCTCTAGTTTTGCCACAAAAAGACGTTTTAAAAAGCAATGATAGTCCTCTAGACTCTGTCATTTCGTGAAAGAACGTACATTTCAATACTCATTCTCCAAAAAAGAATGAAGGACATTATAGTGGATTGAAGGAGAGTCTCTCAAATCAAATACGCTTAGTTTTAGGGAAAACTTACCCCTGCCCTCTTCATTTCCCTTGGTCCNTTTGAAAAGCCATGTGTGTTGACCTCCTGAGCGTATAGGAAGTGAATCTTGAGCCTATAGCCACTAGACAAAGAACTGATCCAGAATATTCCACTAGAGAGTTTATCCTATGAAAATCTGTTCAACTTTCTATTTTTGATTCCAGAGGAACATAGAGATTGCAGTTGAAACACAGGATCTTTGTTATCTCTGCTCTTTTCTTTCAAACTATGGATTCTCTGCTACCATAAGCAGTAACTTTGTCTTGTCTTCTTAACTAAACACATGAAGACGAAAAATCTGTACTCAGAACGCTGGTGGAAAACTTGCCTGTGAAGCAGTGTCTCGTGATTTCCATCCACCTCATTAACAATATCGCTGCTGCCAGAATAGGAAGATACCATCAGCTTAACGATCTCAGTGGCTCCCTGGGTGGCAGCAAAATGAAGGGCCGTGCACTTCCCTTTCTGTAAAGAGTTTTGATATCAGCATCAATCAATATCCCACCCCAATTTAAGGACCCAACCTAAATTCAGTTGCTTTTTTCTTCCCAGTCCAACAAAATCAAGGAGTATGGAATTTCTGATGGCAAAGAGTAATTAGTTTCACCTATTGAGAAGCCTCAACATAAAAGTCATAGCTAGCAACTTTATTTCTTTGCAAGGTGACAGTTCTTGACAGCTCTGACTATACTTAGCTTCTACCATCAGTGTCTTTATCTCTACTGTATCTGTATCTGTGTTTGCAACTGTCTTTGGTAGCTCTCAAAATTCTTTAGATAGCTTAAAATTTGAGAGAATGTCCTTTTCTGCTTTTGCATGAATAGCAGGAAGTAACATCTATCCAAATTAACTGTGAAAGAGCTTTAGGGCAAATAGAACATGAGCAATTCTACAGGGGGAATCTGAACAGTTACCTCTAGCAGATCCAGCTGTGCACCATTGTCCAGGCACATTTTAATCATGTCCAAGTCCCCACTTTGAACTGCCATGTGGAGAGGGCTGGCTTTCCCACTGTTCACAAAGTTAATGTGAGACAGTCTGCTATACCCATGTTCCTCACCTTTAGGAGAAAATAAAATTCAAGAGAATAAATGCTATGAATAAATAAAAGGTATTTTTAAAAAAAAAGAAGAAGAAGAAAGGACTTTTAGATGTACCTAAAAGCCCAGGTATAAATTATATTATTTCTCAATAACATCCACCAAAATAGACTTCCTTATAGTACATAATGGAGGAAAGCTTCTACTCACCAAACTTTAATATTATCTCCATGCATTTTTTGGCACCCGAAAATGCTGCCTGGTGAATAGGGAAGCACCCCCATTTATTTGATTTACATGGCTTAGCTCCTTTATTTAACTGGAACAAAAGAAAGAACAAAAAAGAAGTCAAATGACAAAGATAAACNTAATCCATCATACCCAAAAGGCCAAGACAGAAAACAGCAAAATTCTGTAAAGCAATTGTCCTTCAATTAAAAAATAATCCATTATATGCAAAATCAAATAACACATGAAAATCTAGAGACATATATATATATATGTCACAGACCAAGACTATTTTCTTTATTGGATAAAGAGCATCTACAAATAAGCAAGGATACAATAACCAACAATCTGGTAGAAAAAATGGAGAAGGGACAAGGACAGACGGAGTAATAAATGCCAATGATTTTTAAACTTAAAAAAAGATGTCCAATTTAACTTATATATTAAGTGAAATAGCATCAGATTGTTGAAGATAAAGAAGTTTAATCCAAAGTGGATCCTCAAGGGTTTGAGGAAACAATTGGTCTCCTACTTCTGGTGGAATGATAAATTGAAACACCTTCAGTAATGGTCAGTCTATTAAAAAAAACATCCTTGAATTCGTTTAGACTTTGATTAAGTAATGCCACTCTTAGGAATTTTCCTACATTTGTACTTTCATTTGAGCAAAATGGCGACATAAGCATAGTTACTGCATTATCATTTGTAATACCAGAGGTTTGGAAACAGCTTAAACGTCTATCAGTAGGGGGCTGATATTATGATATATCATGGAATATACTATGCAACTTTTTAAAAGAATGGGGAAGCTCTACAGTGGAAATGGAACAATCATATTGTTAAGTAAGAAAGCAAAGTTAGAACAGTAAATTTAATATGCTACCATTTGTATAAATTACATACATGCAAAGCTTAGCTTATTTTTATAGGATTGTTTTTAGGGAGAGAATTGATCCTTGGGAAATGGAAAAGAAAGAGATTCTCCTTTCACTGCAAATCCCTTTTATTTTATATCATGTGCAGGCTTTGCCTGTTCCAAAAAAATAAAATTAGCCATGTAAATATTGTGAACTTATTTTAAAAGTGAGATGATGTCAATTCATGGTTGCATTTCAGACTGTTATTGAAAAGATCTACATGCATGGGAAACTGCGTGGAATTTCATTTGTTTCTCTTAGAAGGATAAAAGCTTGGTTAGACTTGCTCTGATTTGACTGTTTCTGTAGGAGCTAATATTCCAACATGATATATTAGCTCCCTGGACTCTTTTGATTAGTGATCTATAGGTCAAGACCTATGATATGCTTTTTAAATCATCTGGCAAATAGATGTTTGAGGGAAAGAACTCTCCCCAGTTTTTAAAAAAGAAACTTAAATTTGTTTGTGTGGTAAGCACATAGAAAGATTGGAACCATCATTTTGGAAATGTCCTTAAATGAAAGGAGGATATGTAAACTCATAATTCCATCCAACAGGGCAGGTCCAGTTTTATTTTTCCATTCCTACCATGGAGCTGCTGGGTAACCCTGAGTAAGCAGTTTCATGCACTATGACCTTAAGCAGTTTCATGCACTTTGACCTCAAGCCTGTATATTCCTAATGGAGGAGCAGTTATGTTGGTACGTTTCTCATTCAGAGGGTGGCAGATTAATGAGACTTTTGGTAGTTTCAAGATTCTAGCCAAACAAAAAGTACTTTTGTATACAAGATGGTGTGATTTTTCACTTAGTTATTTTATTACATCTCTACTCTTTGAAACCCTATAAGAGTTTTTCCTAATTTAAAATACTGAACTAGCTCCTTAATGTCACTGAATTTGCAAATCATTTTTGTTCATTTTGAGTAATGAATAGGTCTCATAAATTGTTAATAAAAAGAAGACAGATATTCTTATTCTCATAATGATATAAAGATGCAGTTGAAAGATTATATAACTTTCTCAAGTTCTCATGAGAAACCAGATGACAAAAGCTTAAGTTTTCTCACATAATGTCATTTTGGATGAGAAATATATCCTTATTTAAAATATTATATCAGTGAGTCACAAGCTTTCTGGAGCCCTCATGCCAGCAGTAACATTACTGAGCCCTATACTGGGCAAGCAAGAAAGTGGACTGAAAATTGGATAGAGCTCTAGCATCCATTTATATAGCATTCAAAACAAAATTAATTTCGAGTCAGGCAAGTGGAACTGTAGAATTTAAGGGGGTGGGAAATGATTTGTGTTCACTTTTTTTATCCTCTCATTTTCTTTAGCTGATGTTCTTCTCAGATGCCAGAGAGACCAGTCATGGTTGCCAGATGACTGGGCCCTGCTGGCTCATCGAGGGGCTGTGGCAGTGCTTGTTTCCATGAGAGCTGGAAGAAAAGATGCAATGGAAAAAGCACACGCAGTCATTTATAAGTAGCTGGCTATGTAATTCTTAGTGCCCTGTGCACCTCAAAATGTCAACTTAATCTGGGAATTCTTACATCTGGGGCATCGTTAATACAAATTCAGGTGCCTGAGCAGTGGCAGAGCACTTTGGTTAATGTGCACACATCCAGGTTTTGTAGGCTTAATCGGTGCCACTCGACTTGGGTCAAGTTGATTGCCAGGAGTCTATGAGTGGGAAAGACAAAGTGCCTCATTTCTGGAGATACTGTAATCATTTAGATACTTAAGAGATGTATTTTGTAAAGGTAAATCCCTTTTTTGGGTGATCAGAGTGTTGATCTTAACTATCATATAATTGGCTATGAAATTTGATGGTAGGCTCTGTTCCAAGAAGAGGAGTTCAATCAAAGCCCATTCTCATGGTGTTTTTTAGAAGTATATTAAATAGGATAATGTACCAAGGCCCCACAAGAATCACATAAAACCAGAGTTTATAAAGAAGTTACTGAAATGATACCTTTGAAGTTGGTGTTTTCTCATGGCTTCTCTTTTGCTAGATCTGACATGAATTACTTGGCTACAATAATTGTAAAGAAATGGAGATTGAATTATAAACATCTATTTCTTATAGCCATGCAATTTCTTTGGGCTAATGATGTTTTTTCATGACTGAGTGACTGAGGACATACTTCCCATAGTAGCAAAAAAGAATCAGTTTCCTTTCTTAAATATTCATACTTCACTCTCCTTAGTTTATACGGCCTAATTTTCTGATCACTTTTACTTTCTTGGTTCTGTTGTGCGTATTATTTTTCCTGGTGAGTGTATTATTTTTCCTTAGTTCTTGTATATGCCAAAAAACATCTCACATTCAAGATGCACAGTTACTTTTCTTCTTAATGGATTATTCTGTTTTCAAGTTTTCTAATAGTAAATCATTGTCAGCAAAGATGAGAAGCAGCAGTCCAAAGTATTCTACTCCTTTGAAAAACTATATAAAACTGTATCTACCTGTCCACCTCCAGATGGGTTTTGCACTATCGTACATCTGATCAGTGTGAGATTGCTCCTGGATTGGAGCAGAGGCTGTGCATTGACCCTCTCGACAGCAGAGGAATTTTTTTACTTCCCTTATGCCTAAACTGAAGCATTTGTCTATACGCAGAAGTGACCAGCTTGTTTTCCAATCAAAATGGTTGTTTTCTGCAATTCAACCTTTTTTGGAAATTAGGTACGCTTTCCAACATATATGTTTTGAGGCCCTTGGGTATTTGAACCATTTCCTAGCCCATTTTCCCAGACATAAAAGATACCATGTGTGAAATATGTGAAATGAGATTGTCAAGGTGTTTGGGTGGATTCTTTCTGCAGAAAATGTATTTGCTTATTGCATTTTCTCGTCAGGGAAAATCTATAAGCGCCTCTTCAGAACTGAAGCCATTTATATTTCCCAGTATAAATAGAACCTAGAATATAATAAGCCAATTAGCTGCTGCAAATACCACCTCCTTTATGTAGCCTTCTTCATTCATTGCCTTTGTTGAAAACAAAGCAGTCATCCCTTCTCTGCTTTTACCAAGCACTTTCCATTTACAAAACAGTGCTTATCTCATATCTCAGTCTGCCTCTAATTAGGTGTTTATATATTTCTCTCCCCATCCACCATTAAAGCCGGGTAGGGATTTTGTCTTCCTCATATTTTATTTCTCCAACTGTTATATCCAGACCGTTGACTGTAGCAATAGATCAGGCACCTGCCCCAACCTGCCTGATTTCTTTCCTCTAAAAAGGTCTGTTTACTCCTTTGTCCCTGCTAGGATTATGTTCTCTTAAAGCACTACTCACACACTATTCCAGTGACTTGCTTGCATAAGGGTTTCTCCCATTAGATTTTGTACTCCCTGGTGACACGACTATGCCCTCCATCTGTGTTTCCTGAGTCTATCATAGTGTTGGGACACACAGAGTACTCATTAAATTTCTACTGAATGACTTGGATTTAGTGAACAGTGGCCTTCAGTTATATGAATGGGAAAGATAGGGGCCTATTTTCCAAAGTTAGCTATACTGTGTAATAATAATAAAGCATAAATAACAATTGCACATTGCAATACATATACATGCTTTGGTACTTTTTGTCCCTGGAGAACTGTGAGTACTCAAGAAGTATTCTACTTTATGTTCATATCATCAGGAGACCTGGGTTCAATCCCTGGGTTGGGAAGATCCCCTGGAAGGGGGCATGGCAACCCACTCCAGTATTCTTGACTGGAGAATCCCCATGGACAAAGGAGCCTGGTGGGCTACACTCCAAGGGGTGGCAAAGAGTCTGACATGACTGAGTGACTAAGCATAGCACTTTGATAGATTGCCTGTTAAAGAAATGGTCTGTCTCTTCCAGGCATGTGCACAACCTGGGTGTGGAAACTGTGCCTCTTACTCCCAGGCTGCTAGCAGAGAGCCTGAAAAGTATGGTAGATGATCAATAAATATTGAATTGAATGTGAAAATAAATATGACCCAAATGAAATTAAAAGACCCGTGCTCCTTGAAAGAAAAGCTATGGCCAACCTAGACAGCATATTGAAAAACAGAGACATTACTTTGATGACAAAGGTCCATCTAATCAAAGCTATGATTCTTCCAGTATTCATGTATGGATGTGAGAGTTGGACCATAAAGAAAGCTGAGTGCCAAAGGATTGATGCTTTTGAACTGTGGTGTTGGAGAAAACTCTTGAGAGTCCCTTGGACTGCAAGGAGATCCAACCAGTCAANGGTTTTTCCAATGGTCGTGTATGGATGTGAGAGTTGGACTGTGAAGAAAGCTGAGTGCCGAAGAATTGATGCTTTTGAATTGTGGTGTTGGAGAAGACTCTTGAGAGTCCCTTGGACTGCAAGGAGATCCAACCTAAAGGAGATCCTAAGGAGTTCATCCTAAAGGAGATCAGATCAGATCAGTCCTGGGAAGGACCGATGCTGAAGCTGAATCTCCAATACTTTGGCTACCTCATGCGAAGAGTTGACTCATTGGAAAAGACTCTGATGCTGGGAGGGATTGGGGGCAGGAGGAGAAGAGGACAACAGAGGATAAGATGGCTGGATGGCATCACTGACTCGATGAACATGAGTTTGAGTGAACTCCGGGAGTTGGTGATGGACAGGGAGGCCTGGCGTGCTGTGATTCATGGGGTAGCAAAGAGTCAGACAAGGCTGAGCGACTGAACTGAACTGAACTTTATAAAACTAATCTGCACAATGTCATTCTTTTCTTGTGCTACAAGAAGATTACCTGAAACAGAAACTTCTTTGCAAGTATGAAAAAAACTATAAAGTCTATAAAAGCATATATTAGCTGGTTCCAGAGCTTTAACATAGTATTAGCAATGCTTTTTCCCCTAAACTTTTAATAGTTCCTTACAGGTATTTAATTTTGAAGTCTATTTTAACACTTTAATTACTTTCAGTTATTTATCCATTGGGCTTCCCTAGTGGCTCAGATTGTAAACAAACTGCCTGCAATGCAGAAGATCTAGGTTCAATTCCTGGGTTGGCAAGATCCCTTGGAGTAGAAAATGGTACTCTTGCCTGGAGAATCCCATGGACTGGGAAGCCTGGCTGGCTATATATAGTCCATGGGGTCGCAAAGAGTCGGACACGACTGAGCAACTAAATACAGCACATGTATCCATTAAAAATCATTTTCAAATTTTTAGGATAGTATTGCAGACTGCTCTTTTGCCATTTAAAAATTCTTCTCCATATTCAATTAAATCCTTTTGCTATTTCTAATTTTGTTGATTTTTGCTTGAGGTTTTTCCATTGTGGTTGGCTCATTCTTGGTTTAGTTGCTAAGTTGTGTCTGACTCTTGTGACCCCATGGACTAGCCCACCAGGCTCCTCTGTCCATGGAATTTCTCAGTATAAGCTGTCATGATTGGACCAAAAAAAAAATCTTTTTAAATTCTTTTTTGGGTCCAATCATGAAAGCTTATAAGAATATATATTTTTATCCAAGTATATCTAGTAAATATGTTAGAAGGTATTTGTAATTTGAAATATCCCACAGATAGTCTGAAATTATTTTATTTCATTTTATTTACTCCCTGGAGGTGATGGAGAAGGCAAAGCAAGTGCTAAAAATAGAAAATCTGGCCTGAATAATGTACAAGTGATTGAGGAATATTTAAAAGAAACCTCTGATGAAATTCTAATACCACACTCAGAAGGGGCACTCCGTGGAGCAGGACTCAGCCATGGTGATAGACACCTGAAGAGTTGGACTGGATCATCCCTAGAAATCTCACCGGAGAGCAGGCTGGCTCTTCTTGTCGGGCTATGGCTGAGGAGCTCAGTCATTATATCATGCAAGGGTCCCTTTCTGAGAACCCAGGGCAGCTGTTTGTTCTCATCTTGGAAACAGATATGGCTGTTTCTACTGGCTTTTATTTCAGGGCCCAACAATAATTTTGCAAATAACAATCTTCATCTTTCCTTTGACAATTCAGAAGCTCAGAGTCCCAGGTGTGATTCACCCTTATGCACATACAGGCCATTATGCTTTGTCTTTTGTATTCTGAGCTTCCCTGATAGCTCAGCTGGTAGAGAATCTGCCTGCAACGCAGGAGACCCCAGTTCGATTCCTGGGTCTGGAAGTACTCCTGGACAAGGGATAGGCTACTCACTCCAGTATTCTTTGGCTTCCCTGGTGGCTCAGCTGGTAAAAAATCCGCCCGCAATGCAGAAGACCTGGGTTCGATCCCTGGATTTGGAAGACCCCTTGGAGAAGGGAAAGGCTACCCACTCCAGTAGTCCATGGGATCACGAAGAGTCAGATACGACTGAATGACTTTCACATTCACTTTCATTCTAGGTTTAACCACCAGTCTCACATTAATTTTTCTTGTTGATATTTTCTTTTCACTTTAGTCATCTCGTGTTCTCTATAATGCTTTCCTATTTGTCTTCTGGAGGAAATTTCGGACTCATTTAAGATTTAAGGGGTGTGCTCAGTTGCTTCAGTTGTGTCCAACTCTTTGTGATCCCATGAACTACAGTCCACCAGGTTCCTCTGTCCATGGGATTCTCCAGGCAAGAATACCGGAGTGGCTTGTGTTGCCCTCATCCAGGGGATCTTCCTGACCCAGGGATTGAACCCAAGTGTCCTGCATTACAGCCAGATTCTTTACCTGCTGAGCCATCAAGGAAGCCCTAAGGGGTGTGAACATGTACTCAAACTCATAGAACTATTTTTTCTGACAACTTTCTACATTTTATATTTTGCTAAAAGAGAAACTGAAAATAGTTTTATTTATTTTTTGGCCACACCACATGGCACGTGGGGCCTTAGTTCCCTGGCCAGGGATCGAACCTGTGTCCTCTGCATTGGAAACATGGGGTCTTAACCACTGAACCACCTGGGAAGTCCCTGAAAGCTGTTTTAAAGAACAAAAATTCATGCTGTACTAAAGGATAAAGAAAACAGGAAAAAATATAAATAAGATACAAACCAAAAGCTGCATGGCTTCACTGTTATCTGTGAAACATGTGATTATCAGAGCTGTGTTTCCATTTTCTCCTTCCAGATTAACATCGGTACTGCTGTGCTCAATCAAGACCTACATAAAAGAGGGAACAGTCAGTCAAAAGTTAAACTGCAGGTTTTCAATTAGGGTATTTGTCTTCCACTGGATGTGAAGGTGTCAGTACCAGGAACCATGTCCTTATTCCTCTTTTCCATCACTCTCCCATGGAATCTGACATAAAACCTTGTACCTAGTGGGTAATACAAAAATTTCTCATGTAGATGAAGTAATGGCAATTTCTATAGCTCATTAATTAAGCCAACATGGAGTTGTAGAATTGAAAATAGACTAAAAATCGTAAATACTAGTTAATATTGCTCACTAAATATTTTTCACTTGTATTAAGTTAGCTATATATATATATATATATAATTTTTACTGGAGTATAGTTGCTTTATAACATTGTGTTAGTTTCTGCTGTACAGCAAAGTGAATCAGCTATACACATATATCCCCTCTCCCCTGCTTTCCTTCCCATTGAGGTCACCACCGAGCAGTAAGTAGAGTTCCCTGTGCTATACAGCAGGCTCTCATTAGTCATCTATTTTATACATAATAGTGTATATATGTCAATCCCAATTCCCCAGTTTACTTTACCCTCTTCCCCGCCTTGTACTTCCCCAGTGGCTCAGATGGTAAAGCGTCCACCTGCAATGCAGGAGACCTGGGTTCAATCCCCGGGTTGGGAAGATCTCCTGGAGAAGGAAATGATAACCCACTCCAGTATTCTTGCCTGGAAAATGCCATGGACTGAGGAGCCTGGTAGCCTATAGTCCATGGGGTCACAAAGAGTCGGACACAACTGAGCGACTTCACTTTCACTTTTCACTTCCCCCCTTGGTATCCATACCTTTATTCTCTCCATCTGCATCTCTGTTTCTGCTTTGCAAATAGTATCATCTGTACCATTTTTCTAGATTCCAGATATGTGATTTTAATATATGAGATTAACTAATATCTACCAAAAATAAATTGATGGAGCCAAAAAATAAATTGAGAATGTGTGGGTGGTGATAAGGGAGGAATGTAAGAAAGGAGAAAGAGAGAGAGAAGAGAGGGAGGAAGGGGGAAGCAAACATGGAAGGGAACGGTTTCCTTTTCCCATCTGGACATTTGTCTTTGACCTAGATTGCAAGTATTCTGGGAAATGTCCACTTAAACCCTGCTCCTTCCAGGAAAGAAGAGAGTCTCATGTAACAGAGATATAGCATAACTC
Organism: Neotragus pygmaeus; assembly: GCA_006410875.1. Classification (NCBI taxonomy): domain Eukaryota; kingdom Metazoa; phylum Chordata; class Mammalia; order Artiodactyla; family Bovidae; genus Neotragus; species Neotragus pygmaeus. The sequence continues at coordinate 65,186 of SJYV01005777.1, read as the reverse complement.
AATCGGTTCAAACTTAGTCTGGAACCAGAAACTCTGTCTCCAATGTAAGAAATGAGAATTCCTGCTAAAATGGTTAAGCAATTTTTCTAACGGAATTTAATTGAAGACCTGTTACCCCTCCATCTGGCTGACTTACAGCAGATTATTGGTTAAGAATCTATTGATCTTGAACTAGTTTTCTTCTAACAAAATTTTTCTTACATAACTGTCTCCCTCAAAAGAGAAATCTCTGAATTAGCCTCCTAAAGGCCTTTTCTTTTGCAGCAAGACTCTGATAAAATTATATCATGTACTCACACTAAGTTAAGAAAGAATTTATTAAACAAGTTGTTTCCTAAAAACTCTGACTTACAATAGAAGGCACATAGAGCTTCTAGTTAATAGAATGTGTCCTGATGTTTCAGGAGATGAATCAGGCTTACTAATCAGCTCTTCTCATAAAGGAAAATTACACTGGAATTTTAGGCCATAAGAACACACAAGAAGATTATGGATGAAGGAAAATGAGAGCACACAGTTCAGTCAATGTACGTGAGGCATCGCCTTCTGTTCTTAACAGTCTGGATTGATTCACGTGTGAAGTAATCTACCCAAGTCTACAAGGAGAGGCTTTTTCTCTCTGCCCTCTTAGAGTCACAGCTCATAGATTTGGAGCATCTGTTAGGGTGTTTCTTCTCACTGCCACTAGCACAGTCTTTCCTAAAGCTGTGTTAAATTGTAGGTGGCAGGGGGCCCAGAGAGAGCAGCTAAACTGTTGGGGCGGGGGGCGGGGGCCGCCGGAAGCGCAGGGCGTTGGGGCGGCGTCTGCCTCGTGACGCGGCACAGCCAAGATTTAACGCCGGAGCCGGAGCTGCCCCGCCAGTCGCGGAGCAGGCCCTCACCCCGCCATCCGGGAGCGGGAGCTTCTTCGGACACACCGGCTAGCGAACCGCCCCCGCAGCCGTCTTTCTTCCTCAGCAGCTCTTTCCTCGCTGAGTTTTCTGGGAGCGTAAAAGCAGAAGGCCCGGGGACGCCCCAAACCCCTTTTGCTCCTGCCCATTGCAAGTGCCACTACCGCCGTGGGCCTCGCCATCTCCTCCCTCTTCTCCCGCCTCTGCAGCAGAAGCAGATGCGCATTTTGATGGTTGAATTGGATGCTGCTGGCAAGACGACCTTTCTGTATAAACTGAAGTTAGGGGAAACAGTAGAATATAAGAACATTTGTTTCAAAGTATGGGATGTTGGTGGTCAAGATAAAATTAGGCCTCTCTGGAGGCATTACTTTCAAAATACCCAGAGTCTTATTTTTGTGGTAGGCAGCAATGATCGTGGAAGAATTCAGGAAGGAGCAGAAGAGCTGCAGAAAATGCTTCAGGAAGATGAGTTGTGAGATGCAGTGTTGCTGCTTTTTGCAAACAAACAGGACTTGCCGAATGCTATGGCCATTAGTGAAATGACAGATAAATTAGGTCTTCAGTCCCTTCCTAACAGAACATGGTATGTTCAAGCCACTTGTGCTACACAAGGAACCGGTCTGTGTGAGGGACTTGACTGGCTGTCAAATGAGCTTTCAAAACGTTAAATGAAGCTGGATATCTAACCAAGGACATGTTTGATAGAATTGGTCTAGGCTTATTAAAACAAAATTAGTTTGCATCTTGGTTACTAACTGGTTTGGGCAGAATATTACTGCATTTAAACTTATTTTGTTGCCAATTATTGTTTACCAAGTATGGTGTTGCCATTTAGCAATATGCTTGGTTTTAAAGAGATTCTCCTTAACTTGGGGGAAAAAAGTGTCTTTTAATTTTACTTCCCTTAAGCCTAAATGATGCCTGGAGGTAGCTAATGTGACACCTTTTAAATAAATCCATTTTGAATGGTTTTATTTTTTGCTTTTTTTTTGAGCCCACAAGGAATAATGTTTTAAAGTTACCCCCGCTACTTTAATGATACCTTTATCATTCCTGGGACAGTCTGTTGATTTTTTAAANTTTTTTTTTTTTGCTTTTTTTTTTAAATTTTGAGCCCACAAGGAATAATGTTTTAAAGTTAATGATACCTTTATCATTCCTGGGACAGTCTGCTGATTTAAAAAAATATAGCATTTCATTTGTATTTATTTCCCCCCCGCCCCCGACCTTGCCAAAAAGATTTTTTAATACTGCTTGTACCAGCCAGGAAAATGCTCCAAAACACTATTCAGATCTTGCACTGAGGAACTTCTATTTCTCCCCCATTTTTATTGACTCCTGGCTTCCATCAGCCAAGCTTACCTTGGTGTGGTTTGGATTTGATAATTAGTTCTGTGCTAGATGCAAAGAGTGCAAGAGATGATTTTTAATCCTCAGCAGATTGTCTTCCTTTATATTGTATCTTTTTTATGTTGCATGTTGCTTTTTGTATCAGCCTGAATCTTTGCCCAGTATATGATAGTTCTGCTAATGTTTTATTGTTTATTGGTGAACATATCTTCATTAAGAGTTTTTGGAAAACTCATTAAACTCGATGAATACGTTTTCTTCATAACCCATTTAGAATTATTCCTAATAAAATGATAAAAACATTAAAAAAAAAAAAACCACCAATAAACTGTGTGTCTAGTTCAAGCTCAGTCATGACCAGACAAGTCTGGAGGCTGGCAGGTGAGACCTCCAGAGATCCCTGTGATGAGAATCCAGGAAGCCTCATGGGAGGTCCAACTATATACTTTGGGGTTAAGCAAGAACTAAGACCTGCAGGCTACTGAGAAGCAAGGCCAGCCCCCAACCCTGGTCCAATGTGCCCCAGGAAACACTATGAACACCAGTGGTATCTGTGTAACAACTGAGGTCACACAAGGTCACACATGGGTAACAGTTTTTTACTTTACAACCACAAGGCAGCAGTGGAAGGTTTGGGGGAAGGCTGGATTATGGAGATTGAAATTGGCAGAAGCTGGTGTTATAAATAGGGCTTCCCTGTGGCTCACAAGGTAAAAAATCTGCCTGCAATGCAGAAGACCCAGGTTCAATCCCTGGGTCAGGAAGATCCTGTGGAGAAGAAAATGACAACTTACTACAGTGTCTTTGCCTGGAGAATTTTATGGACAGAGGGAACCTCGTGGACTGTAGGTGGTATAAATAAATGGGAGAGGCAGGCCCTGAGGATGCAAGCACACAGAGAGACCCTACTAAGTTGCTTCTCCTCTCGTGAAGCAAAAGGGCTTGAAAACATCTTTTGATGAAGTGATGGTTGGTAGGACTAAGCAAAGGAGAGACAACTAATTTCAGTTCCCTTACAACCTTTTTTTTTTTCTCTTGTTCTGGTGTCACAAAGGAAAATCTCTTATACCCATCATCTAGTTTGTAAATCAGTTATGAGTTTATTTCTAGATTTTCTTCTATTTCAGTGTTATACCTATCCTTCTGTATTTGTTAGCCTGAAAATTTGATTTCTAGTTAACAGTAGCTTTCAACTGTTACCTGCCTTTGAGTTCCCAAATCACACTTTCAGAGGTAAGATTAATTAAGTCAATGAGCATTTGTTCTTGAAAAGAGCCTTCAGAGAAAGCACAAGAGTTCACTGGGGAAACGTGGCATCTCTCGGAGGTAGGGGTCTGTACTCACTGGTGGCCCAGCACGGATGATACAGAAGTAGCATCAGGCTCATGAAAAATGCAGACATCGACAGAAACTAACAGCCTATTGCCAAAGGCCTCTCCAATAACCTCTGCAAGGGGCTGTTCTGACTTGTCTTCTTAGGCACAGATACTTAAACTCTCCCCTTCCCCTCCAGCCAAAACACCTAGTTACTAATTTATTCATTCAAGAGCCATCATTTAGCAGCAATGCTGAGGACTGGAGATGTGCCATTAGTCACACACAGCGTCTTCTTCCAGTATAAGCAGTCAGAGTGGGAGATGAGTGTGTGAACATTTGATGGCTGTACCCTGTGCTAAGGATTATGGCAAAGCTACATACGGGGCACAAGGGGAGAGTGGAAAGGGGGCTCCTCTCACACACTCTCTGCCTGGCTTATAGGAGCCAAGGACTCAGGGGGCTGAGAGGAAGGGGTCTGAACTAAGGAAGCATGGAGTTCATGGACACTCCTGAGGAATTGTTGGTGTATTATAGGCTGAGCAGGTTTGGGTGTGGTGTGATAGACTGAGGGTTTCTGCCCCTCAAAATTCATATATTGAAATCCTAATCCCCAGTGTGGTATTAAGAGGAGGGGCATTTGGGAAGTGCTTAGGTCTACAAGATGGAGTACAAGGACGGGTGCTCATCTTCTCCAGTGAGAACTCCAAAATTACAACTCGCTGCTGAACAACCATTGACAGGAGAATGTTACTGCTGCTGCTGCTAAGTTGCTTCAGTCGTGTCCGACTCTGTGTGACCCCATAGACGGCGGCCTCCCCCCAGGCTCCCCCATTCCTGGGATTCTCCAGGCAAGAACACTGGAGTGGGTTGCCATTTCCTTCTCCATTGCGTGAAAGTGAAAGTGAAGTCACTCAGTCGTGTCCGACTCTTAGCGACCTCATGGACTGCAGTCTACCAGGCTCCTCCGTCCATGGAATTTTCCAGACAAGAGTACTGGAGTGGGGTGCCATTGCCTTCTCTAGGAGAATGTTGGATCCCAGCAAAAAAAGATACCCCATGTCCAAGGGAAAAGGAGAAAGCCCCAGAAAGATGGTAGGAGAGGTGAAATTCTGTTTAGAATCAAACCCCATACCTACCAGAGACACTCAGAGGGCTCAAACAAAACCTTGTATACACCAGGAGACCCCACAGAGACAGAGCCACACTTGCCCCTGAGGGTCTGAGTGTCTTCTGTGGAGGTACGGGTCAGCAGTGCCTTGCCACCAGAGTAGGGGCTCTGGGTGCAACAGATCTGGGTATCGCATAAGTCCTCTTGGAAGAGGTTGCTATTAACTCTACCATAGAGCCACCAGAACTTACACAGGACCGGAGAAACAGACTCTTGGGAGGCACAAACAAAACCTTCTGCACACCAGGACCCAGGAGAAAGGAGCAGTGACCTCACAAGAGACTGACCCAGACTTGCCTCTGAGTGTCCAGGAGTCTCTGGCAGAGGTGTGGGTCGGTGGTGGCCTGCTGCAGGGAGAGGGTCACTGAGTGTGGCAGAGCATGCACAGGACCTTCTGAAGGAGGTCACCATTTTCTTCATTACCTCCACCATAGTTTGCTCTCAGGTCAAACAACAGGGAGGGAACACAGCCCTACCCATCAACAGAAAATTGGATTAAAGATTTACTGAGCATGGCCCCACCCACCAGAACAAGACCCAGTTTCCCCACAGTCAGTATCTCCCATCAGGCAGCTTCCACGAGCATCTTATCCTTATCTCTCAGAGGGCAGACAGAATGAAAACCACAGCTACAGAAAATGAATCCAACTGATCACATGGACCACAGCCTTGTCTAATTCAATGAAACTATGAACCATGCCGTAGGGCAACCCAAGACAGACAGGTCGTGGTGGAGAGGTCTGACAAAATGTGGTCCACTGGAGAAGGGAATGGCAAACCACTTCAGTATTCTTGCCTTGAGAACCCCATGAACAGTGTGAAAAGGCAAAAAGATATGACACTGAAAGATTAACTCCCCAGGTCAGTAGGTGCCTGATATGCTACTGGAGAAGAGCAGAGAGATAACTGCAGAAAGAATGAAGACATGGAGCCAAAACAAAAACAACACACAGTTGTGGATGTGACCAGTGATGGAAGTAAAGTCCGATGCTATAAAAAACAACATTGCCTAGGAACCTGGAATGTTAGGTCCACGAATCAAGGCAAATTGGAAGTGGTCAAAGAGGAGATGGTAAGAATGAACATCAACATTTTAGGAATCAGTGAACTAAAATGGACTGCAATGGGTGAATTTAATTCAGATGACCATTATGTCTAGTACTGTCAGCAAGAATACCTTAGAATAAATGGAGTAGCCTCGTAAGTCAAGAAAAGAATCCAAAACACCCTCTTCCAACAACATGAGACAAGACTCTACACATGGACATCACCAGATGATCAACACTGAAATCAGATTGATTATATTCTTTGTAGCCAAAGATGGAGAAGCTCTATACAATCAGCAAAAACAAGACTGGGAGCTGACTGTGGCTCAGATAATGAACACTTTATTGCAAAATTCAGACTTAAATTGAAGAAAGTAGGGGAAACCACTAGACCATTCAGGTATGACCTAAATCAAATTCTTTAAAATTATACAGTAGAAGTGACACATAGATTCAAGGGATTAGATCTGATAGACAGAGTACCTGAAGAACTATGCATGGAGTTTCATGACATTGTACAGTAGCCAGTGATCAAGACCAAGAAAAAGAAATGCAAAAGGCAAAATAGCTGTCTGAGGAGGCCTTACAAATTGCTGAGAAAAGAAGAGAAGTGAAAGGCAAAGGAGAAAAGGAAATATATACCCATCTTGAAGGCAGAGTTCCAAAGAATAGTAAGGAGAGATAAGAAAGCCTTCCTCGGTGATCAAAAGAAATAGAAGAAAACAATAGAATGGGAAAGACTAGAGATCTCTTCAGGAAAATTAGAGATACCAAGGGAACATTTCATGCAAAGATGGGCACAATAAAGGACAGAAATGGTATGGACCTAACAGAAGCAGAAGATATTAAGAAGAGGTGGCAAGAATACACAGAAGGACTATACAAAAAAAGATCTTAATGACCTAGATAACCACAATGGTGTGATCACCCACCTAGAGCCAGACATCCTGGAATGCAAAGTCATGTTGGCTTTAGGAAGCATTACTACGAGCAAAGCTAGTGGAGATGATGGAATTCCAGCTGAGCTCTCTCAAATCCTAAAAGAGGATCCTGTGAAAATGCTGCACTCAATATGCCAGTCAATTTGGAAAACTCAGCAGTGGCCACAGGACCAGACAAAGTCAGTTTTCATTCCAATCCCAAAGAAAGGCAATGGCAGAGAATGTTCAAACTATTGCACAATTTTGCTCATCTCACATGCTAGTAAAGTAATGCTCAAAATTCTCCAAGCCAGGCTTCAACAGTACATGAACTGTGAACTTCCAGATGTTCAAGCTGGAATTTAGAAAGGTAGAGGAACCAGAGATCAAATTGCCAACATCTGTGGGATCATCAAAAAAGCAAGAGAGTTCCAGAAAAACACCTACTTCTGCTTTATTGACTATGCGAAAGCCTTTGACTGTGTAGATCACAACAAACCATGGAAAATTATCGGAATACCAGACCAGCTGACTTGCCTCCTGAGAAATCTGTATGCATATTAGGAAGCAACAGTTATAACTGGACATGGAACAACAGACTGGCTCCAAATAGGGAAAGGAGTACGTCAAGGCTGTATATTGTAACCCTGCTTATGTAACTTATATGCAAAGTACATCATGCAAACTATTGGACTGGATGAAAACACAAGCTGGAATTAAGATTGCTGGGAGAAATATCAATAACCTCAAATATGCAGATGACCCCACTCTTATGGCAGAAAGCAAAGAAGAACTAAAGAGCCTCTTGATGAAAGTGAAAGAAAAGAGTGAAAAAGTTGGCTTAAAACTCAACATTCAGAAAACAAAGATCATGGAATCTGGTCCCATCCTTTCATGGCAAATAGATGGGGAAACAGTGAGAGACTTTATTTTGGGGGGCTTCAAAATTACTGCAGATAGTAACTACAGCCATGAAATTAAAAGATGCATGCTCCTTGGAAGAAAAGCTATAACCAACCTACACAGCATATTAAAAAGCAGAGACATTACTTTGCCAACAAGTCCATTTAGTCAAAGCTATGGTTTTTCCAGTAGTCATGTATGGATGTGAGAGTTGTACTATAAAGAAAGCTGAGTGCCAAAGAATTGATGTTTTTGAACTGTGGTCTTGGAGAACACTCTTGAGAGTCCCTTGTACTGCAAGGAGATCCAGCCAGTCCATCCTAAAGAAAATCAGTCCTGAAAATTCATTGAAAGGACTGATGCTGTAGCTGAAACTCCAATACTTTGGCCATCTCATGTAAGAACTGACTCCTATGAAAAGCCCCTGATGCTGGGAAAGACTGAAGGCAGGAAGAGAAAGGGCTGACAGATGATGCAATGGTTGGATGTCATCACTGACTCACTGGACATGAGTTTGAGCAAGCTCCAGGAGTTGGTGCAGGACAGGGAAGCCTGGTGTGCTGCAGTCCACTGTGCTGCAAAGAGTCAGACATGACTGAGCAACTGAACTGAACTAGGTCATGAAGGCAGAACCCTCACGAGTGGGATTAGCACTCTCTTAAACAAAAGCCCAGAAAGCTCTCATTCCTTCCTCAATATGAAGACACAGAGAGACAGAGGCGACCTATGAACCAGGAATCAGGCCCTTACCAGATACCAAATCTTCCACTGCCTCAATCCCGGTCAACCCAGCCTCCACAGCTGTGAGAGATAGCTGTTGTTCAAGCCACTGGGTCTGCGGTTTTCTGTGATAGCAGCCGGAACTATGACACAACAGCCATGTCATCCTTCACAGCGTTTTTCCTACAGGAAAATTTACTGCAAGGTCCAAATTACCTACCTCAGAAATGAATTTCTAGAATATAATTCATTTGTAAACTGCACTTCTTAAGGCTTCCTCTAACTGACCCATTTCACTCTCTTAAAACAAATATTAAGAAATTTCCCCATATTATTATTATGTCTTCTGCTAAGACATGTCATCCACTAAGGCATCTCATTGACTCTCACAAAAACAATACATCCTAATTATATTTCCTCTCTTCACTGAGGCACTGGTCACCTCCTTTTTTTGAAGCATTAGATCAGCCAGGTAAAAGCAGTAAAACCCTGACTTGAGAAACATAAAAATGAAGACAAATTTCCTAAATCTTGCTTTCTCCTCCTAACTCTTACGCACTAACTAAGCACGTTATTTGATTCTCTCTCTTCCTCAGTTTCCTCAGCTATGAAATGGTCTTACTTTATAGATTTTTTTTAATGGGGATTTAAAAACCAAAACACAGAAGGCTCCTAAACACAGAAAAAGACTGGTAGGTGATACATAAGAACTAATCAAGAAAATAAGATGGTGCTTATTATTCTTCACATCATCATCATCATGATCACTATGGAGATGGTTTTGGTCAGAAGAAAAGCCAACTTTAAAATCATCACATGTTGTTGGCCCTGGCAGCCAAGGTTGGCCTTTTGGACAAAGCAGACATAACCAGACATGAGGCCTGGCCCACTCTACGTTGCTCAGCCTGGGGAGCCACCAGCAAGCTCACCTTCATCACATCGTTGTACCCGCCCTGCACAGCCACATGCAGCGGGGCCATCATGCTGCAGTTTCGGAGGTTTGGGTTGGCTCCTTTGCGAAGAAGAAACTTAACACTTTCCACCTGGTTTTTTCCTGCGGCCCAGTGCAGTGGGGTATTTCCATAATCATCCATCACGTTCAATACTAGAAAAAGACACCAAAATACAGGTGAGACGTTGTCTGGATTGTACTTGGCACTTACTGCATGCTTATTTACTGCAAAGCTCGATGCCAAGTGCCATGGTAGAGGCTTCACCTTCTTTAGGAGAAATAAAAAGATAGCTTCAGTTCTAAAAAACATCTAACAGACACCTTTGGGGATGCATGTCAGTGATGGCACTGACTTTGTCAAATGAGTTAGCTGTTAATCTGTAGGATCCATAGGAAATAGATCTTCCTAATGCTACATGCTTCTATCTGTGCTATGAATTTGGGGATTTGTTGCAAAGCACTGAGTTTATATAAAAGTAACAGTTCTACACCAGGCAATTCTAAGTTCCATGCAACCATTATTTCATCCAACCCTCTAATAGCTCACAAGGGGCCATGACCATTTTTCAGAAAGATGAGGACTGGGGAGGTTCAAAATCCTGCCAACATTATGCAGCCAGTAAGGAGCTCTGTAAGCTGACTTAGCTCTTTGAATCTCAGTTTTCTCATATTTAAACTTGGTGGAAGGAAGGAAAGAGGGGAGGGAGGAAGAGGAGGGAGTGTAACATAGGTACACCTTGCAATATTTTTAGGAGAAGAATATCAAATCATGTCCTTAAAGATCTTAATGGAGTGTTTGGCCTTTAGCAACAGTTCAAAAAATGTTAATGAGAAAAAAGATGCACCACTAACAAACACAAGACTGTAATTAGAGCTTGTGTACCTTGATGCCATACATGGTTTTGACATATTTCTACAATATATCGTTGTATTATTTACCCTGTGATTAGGATGCCCTTTGACACTGCAGAATTTACTTTATATCTGCTCTAAAATAGACATGACTGCTTTATCAACCATTTTAATGGGTGGTGTATATTTTTATGCCTGAAGAGAAGGGAAAAGAGCTCATTCATAAATATGACCACCTACAATGCCTGGAATCATGCTGCAGCCACATTTCTCATTTCTCTCCTTTTTAACATTTATCTCCCCTCTATCTTCTCTCAGTCACTCTAGTGCCTCATTTTCAACCACACTCTCTCTCTCTCTCTCTCTCTCTCTCTCTCTCTCACACACACACACACATACTCACACACATCCCTTGACCATTCTGTCTGATCAAGACAAAGCACCACACTCAGCATTTCATTTAGCACCAAGCCTCATGAAACCATGGCCAAAACTTACAAACTCCCACTCATCAATTAAATAACTTGAATTTGGCTTTACCACCATTGCTTTTCATAAATCACTTTTACAGAGGTCAGAAGGCCTTCTAATGTCAAGGTTATTGTGTCTCCTTTCTATGTGATCTCTTTGTGGTACCTGAGCCTTCTAACTAATCTCTCTCTTGGCTCATGTGCCATCAATCTCATGCATCACTGTCTTCACCGTCATTTTTCTGGCTTTTCCTCTGTCCTCCGACCCTGAACATTGCTGTTTTACCCTTAGCCACCTTCATTGGCAGTTCTATGGTCTTCTAAAGGATTTTCATGCGTTTACACAATTTGAGCTACTTCCTATGCAATACTGGCCCTGTGGTGTGACCCTTTCCTTCTATATTTTTGGTCTACTAGATACAAAGTATTCGGCTACAAGTCTACTAGAAATTTTCAAGTGGATGTCCCCTGGGCCTTTTAAACTCAGTATGACCATATTTAAATTATCTCCTCACACTCACTTTTCTTCTGTTTTCTTATAAATCTTTTCCAGATGGCTAGACTATTCATCTAATTCCTAAATTAAGAATGTCAACATCAGTCCACCTTTTCATTACTTACTCCTTGCATTCAATCTTTATCAAGCACTTTCCACTCTACATGTGAAATAGCCCCTGAATCTCTCCCTTTCTCCTTATTCCAATCTCAAAAGCCTAGTAGATGCTCAACTTCTCTTTACTAAAACAGCTTTTTAACTGACCTTCATCTTACCTTAAATAATAATGGTCTTATTACACCACCTCACTGCTTAAAGCTCTGTGTCATCCCTCTTCCTTATCAACTACAGCTGAGTTTCTCAAAGGCGGCTGGGGGCACAAGGCTGGGGAGGATGTGACATCTTCTTGGGGTGTCAATTTTATTGACATGATAAGGGTGGCACTAGAGGTAAAGAACCCACCTGCCAATGCAGGAGACATAAGAGATGGATGTTTAATCTCTGGGTTGGGAACATCCCCTGGAGAAGGAAATGGCTAGCTATTCTACTATTCTTGCCTGGAGAATCCCATGGACAGAGGAGCCTGGTGGTCTATAGTCCATAGGGTACCAAAGAGACAGACACAACTGAACTGACTTAGGATGTGCACACAACAAGCAAGCAATTTAAGTATGTGATGACCTCAGTGGAAACAGTAAATAAGAATACATGAAATACACATGATTGTTTATGATCTATCATGCAATTGCAAAGAAAATCTGCACTGGCAGTGGGCTGTCCCAGATTCCTGCACCGTCCTCTGCAGTATTTCTGTGGAAAAGGTTGAAGGGCACTGGCTGGAGGGAAGACCACGTTCCTGAGTGAGACATTCAGGCCCTTTATAATCTGGAACTAATTGACGCTCCAGAATCACTTCATTCCACTCTTTCCAAATGAGTCTAATGAGATGATGAAACACCTAGCACTAGCTGTAAAGTTCTGTTACCTTCACAGGAGGATTCATTGACAATCATCTCCATCAGCTCCACTTGACCTTCTTCTGCAGCATGGTGCAAAGGGGAGGCATTCACATCATCATATTTTTTTAATCTCTTGTGTTTCTTCACAAAGTTTTGTAAACCGCATTTGTTTCCCTCAAACACCACCTAGAAGTATATACAAAATTGTTACCTTAAATAAGCATATATACAACTTATTAGTATGATAAGTTCATTGTCAAAAGATTATCACCCAATCTAGTTCTTGTGCTTATGATAAAGTAAAAAAATTTTTTTCTGAAGAACACAAAATATTTAGACATATAGCACATGCCCCAGAGCATATGTGCTCAGCTGTGTTTAACTCATTGTGACCCTATGGACTGTAGCCCGCCAGGCTCCTCTGTCATGGGTTTTTCCAGGCAAGAATACTGGAGTGGGTAGCCATTTCCTACACCAGGACATCTTCTGAACCTAGGAATCGAACCTATGTCTCCTTAATTGGCTGGCTGATTCTTAGACATGTAGAAAGAAAGTGAAAGTGTTAGTCACTCAGTCATGTGTGACTCTTTGAGGCCCTCTGGACTGTAGTCCACTGACCTCTTCTATCCATGGAATTCTCCAGGCATGAACACTGGAGTGGGTAGCCATTCCCTTCTCCAGGAGATCTTCCTGACCCAAGGATAGAACCCAGGTCTACAAATGCTTTCACATCGATAAGCACATTAAATAAATAATTTGATTTTCTGATCCCAAACCTGTATATACTGTAGAAATAAAAGCCTTGAGAAGAGTTTGGGAGTAAATGTAATAGATGCGAGCTGATAAGAAAATAAGTAGAGTGAAAACATAGAGGCATCGTTTCTTCCAGGTGAAAAATGTACTGAAACCACAGCATAAGGGATTCTGGTTGATGAAAAAAGATTTTCATGAATGCATGGAGTAAGAGTAGAAATGAAATTACTGTCCTTTCTTTGGCCTTCCTGCTGATAGTCAATTCCCATCCAATGTGTTCCTAGGTAATGGAGATAGAATCATTTTGAATGATGGTCATGTAAGTCTCCTGGTCAGTTATCTAGAACAGCTGCCCAGTCTCCTCTGGGAATGAACTATCTCCCCTCTTTTGACCACTAGGATTCTGAGGCAGGCCAAGTCAGGTCAGGTGCAGTGCCTCATGGTTCTCTGCAGGCAGGAAGGGCTAGCATTTAGTTTAGTTCAGTTCAGTTCAGTTGCTAAACTGCGTCCGACTCTTTAAGACCCCATGCTAGGCTTCCCTGTCCATCACCAACACCCAGAGCTTGCTCAAACTCATGTCCATCATGCTGGTGATGCCATCCAACCATCTCATCCTCTGTCTCCCCCTTCTCCTCCTGCCTTCAATCTTTCCCAGCATCAGGGTCTTTTCCAATGAGTCAGTTCTTCACAGCAGGTGACCAAAGAACTTGAGCTTCAGCCTCAGCATCAGTCCTTCCAATCAATATTCAGGACTGATTTCCTTTAGGATGGACTGGTTTCATTTTGCAGTCCAAGGGCCTCTCAAGAATCTTCTCCAACACCACAGTTCAAAAGCATCAATTCTTTGGCACTCAGCTTTCTTTATAGTCCAACTCTCACATCCATACGTGACTACTAGAACAACCATAGCTTTGACTAGACAGACCTTTGTTGGCAAAGTAATATCTCTGCTTTTTAATATGCTGTCTGGGTTTGTCATGGCTTTTCTTCCAAGGAGCAAGTGTCTTTTAATTTCATGGCTGCAGTCACCATCTGCAGGGATTTTGGAGCCCCCCAAAATTAAATTCTCTCACTGTTTCCACTGTTTGTGTACTTATTTACCACCAGAGATCAAGACACTGAGAGGTTACATTGTTTGCCTAAAGGCACACAGTAAGGAACGAAGTTAGAATTTGAACGGAAGGTACATGGAATGCAGATTTTGTCTGACTGATGAATGCCCAAAATCCAACATACAGTGGAGACTGAAAGTTGTGAAGAGGAACTGTGTGATAAAGTCTCTAGATCATAAGAACAAACTTTGTAGGACAAGTTCCATAAGTTTGGGGCATAGTTGGCAGTTGTCACTGGCCTGGAAAAGTATGATTCTAAACAGACATTAGTGTCCACTGATGTCAGGGGGAGGAGCAAGAACTTTCTAGAAGATGTAAATTTTCTCTAAGATTTGTTTTCTTCATGCTCTTTATATTCTTTATTATAACTGCACTAAAGATGACTTATCATGGATGACAGTATATCTCTTCCTTGTGAAATTTCAAGGTGTTGATATTCTGCTTTTGATTCATTCTCACAAGGCATGACATTTCCAAATTTATACATATTCAGTAATAAATTTAAAATGAGCTCTTCACAGAAGTAGGCTCTTTTTCCATGTCTCACCCCATCGAAGTGTTTACCTGACTCCATTAGGAAGTATTATAGCACTTGAAATTGACAATTCTTCCAGTAATAATAAAGGAATTCTCTCATCTACCCCACAGTGTCAAAAAGAGCAGTTTACAGGTCTACTCAGTGATGTGCAGTCAACACAAACCCAATTACACACTCTTTGACAGCCAGGCCTGGGTTCAGAGGCTCATGAGGTATTGCTGAGTTCACAATGATAACAAAGCATCTAAATATTTTATACAAGCTCATCAGATGTGCTGTCTGAATTTAGCTTACTGCATGTTACCTAGGCTTCAAAGAGATTTCTTTAAAGAAAGTACTGAAAGTCAAGGATGTCATCTGGACAAGTTATTACATATTCAGTCAATATAGTTTTCTACCATCACAGGGCCACTGCAGATTCTTTCAGATTCTGAACTCTATGACTAGACACAGAATGTAACAGACTAGATCACATTTGTTGTTGTTCAGTCGCTAAGTTGTGTCTGACTCTTTGCGACCCCCAAGGCCTGCAGCAGGCCAGGTTTCCCTGTCTTTCACGGTCTCTCAGAGTTTGCTCAAATTCATGTCCATTGAGTAGGTGACACTCTCTTAACCATCTTATCCTCTGCCTCCCTCTTCTTTTCCTTCCCTCAATCTTTCCCAGCATCAGGATCTTTTCCAATGAGTTGGCTCTTCACATCAGGTGGCCAGGGTATTGGAGCTTCAGCTTCAGCACCAGTGATTATTCAATATTCCCATGAATATTCAGGGTTGATTTCCTTTAGGATTGATTGGTTAGTTCTCCTATTACGTTTAAAGAAGCTAATTCTGAGTCCTTTAAACTGGAATTATCAAATACACCTGTTTTAGGTTGTTTTAATGAAATACATATATGCAGTATGGGGCAAAAAGGAAGGAAATTATTACAATGAGAAATTTTAACAAATGGGAGATTATAACTATGAGAAGTAAGTAAGTAAGGTAAGTGTTAGTCACTCAATTGTGCCCAACTCTATGTAATCCCCCAATGAACTGTAGCCTGCCAGATTCTTCTGTCCATGGAATTCTCCAGGCAAGAAAACTGAGTAGTTAGCGATTTCCTCCTCCAGGGGATCTTCCTGACTCAAGGATTGAACCCAGGTCTCCTGCATTGCAGGTGGATTCATTACCATCTGAGCCACCAGGGAAGCCCATATCAATGAGAAATTAAGACCACTGCTAAAGTATTAACTCCCTTGAAAGAAAGTCATTGGAAAAGATTAAAAGCATCAGTCAGATGATTCATATTACACATTTCTAATCTTGTAAGTTTTCTGCGATACTTTGATTTTGTCAGGATTCCTGAGATATTGTGTGCATGCTGGAGAAAATATTGTACACCATGTCTTCTTAATGAGGAAATCCTTAGAGTTAAGAACTCTCCAGAGTGCTACATGTATTCGTTTGTAATTAGTCTCACTGCTGAGATTTCTACAGGATGATTTAAAGTCCAATCCCAAAGAAAGGCAATGCCAAAGAATGCTCAAACTACCACACAATTGCACTCATCTCACACACTAGCAAAGTAACGCTCAAAATTCTCCAAATCAGGCTTTAACAATGCGTGAACGGTGAACTTCCAGATGTTCAAGCTGGTTTTGGAAAAGGCAGAAGAACCAGAGATCAAATTGCAAACATCTGTTGGATAATGGAAAAAGCAAGAGAGTTCCAGAAAAACATCTATTTCTGCTTTATTGACTATGCCAAAGCCTTTGAATGTGTGGATCACAATAACTATGGAAAATTCTGAAAGAGATGTGAATACCAGACCACCTGACCTGCCTCTTGAGAAACCTGTTTGCAGGTCAGGAAGCAACAGTTAGAAGTGNTGAAACTCCAATACTTTGGCTACCTCATGTGAAGAGTTGACTCATTGGAAAAGACTCTGATGCTGGGAGGGATTGGGGGTAGGAGGAGAAGGGGATGACAGAGGATGAGATGGCTGGATGGCATCACCGACTCGATGGACGTGAGTTTGAGTAAACTCTGGGAGTTGGTAATGGACAGGGATGCCTGGCGTCCTGTGATTCATGGGGTAGCAAAGGGTCGGACACAACTGAGCAACTGAACTGAACTGAGCTGCACTGAATATAAGCATTTAAAGCTACAAGATACTTACTAAGCATTGTTTTAGTTGCATCCAATAAATCCCATGATTTGTTGTGTTTACATTTGTGGCTTCTTCTTTAATTCACAAGTTATTTTTTGGAAATGTATATTTATTTCCAAGTATTTGGGGTTTTCCCAGATTTCTTTCTGTTGTTTTTGACAATCTGATTGTGGTCAGAGAAATACTTTGTATGATTTCAGTGCATCTAAATTCACATGTGAAGTCACTGAGACTTGTTTTATGGATGTCTAGAAATTGTTTCATGTATACTTCAAAAGAATGCGTTTTCTCTTTCTTTTGTTAACGTTTTTGCATATTTTAAAGTCCATTTGGTTTATAATGGTGTTCATGTCTTCCATATTCTTAGTGACTTTTTGTCTACTCTTCTATCAGTTGCTGAAAGAACAGTGTTAAAATCTCCAGTTATAACTGTGTGTGTGCCTGCGTGCTCAGTGATGTCCAACCCTTTGCAACCCTATGGGCTGTAGCCCACCAGTCTCCTCTGTCAGTGGAATTTTCCAGGCAAGACTACTGGAGTGGGTTCCCATTTTCTCCTCTAGGGGATCTTCCCAACCCAGGGATTGAACCCACATCTCCTGCACTGGCAGGCAGAGCCTTTACCACTGCACCACCTAGGAAGCCCCCAGTTATAACTGGTAATTGTTGATTTATTCTTTCATTTTTGTTCAGGATTTACTTCTTTTTGGGTAGCTGTGTGTTCTTAAATGTATGCATATTTGTAATTATTGCTCTTCTGTTACATTTCCCCTTTTATTATTATGAAATTTCTTTGTGTTTAGTAATTTTTGTGTGTTAAAGTCTATTTTGTCTGAGATAGCTATTCCAGATCACCTATATTTATTATTTACACGGTAGACCTTTTTGTATCCTTTATGTATCTTTAAAGTGTTTCTAATACATTGTGTCAAGTTAACTGTTACTCTTTTATCCAATTCCATGTCTGTCTTTTAATTACAATGTTTAACCCTTGAAATGAACTGTAATTGTTTCTATGGTACTGCTGTTTTGATATTTGTTTTCTATATATCTTTCTCTTCTACTCTATTCCTCTTTTACTGACTTCTTTTGTGTTCAACAATTCTTTTAGCAAACTATTTTTATTCTTTGGTAGATTTTTTAATAAGTTATTTTCTTTGTGCAGTGATTACAATGTTCAGCTTATCACTGTCTACTTCAGGTTGGTACTTATTTAATTCCAGTAAACTATATCAACTTTGTTCCAATATACCTCCATTTCCCCTCCCATCTTTATACTATTATTGTTATTTGTAATGTATTTATGGATATATACTATATCTATGTATGTTATAATATTTACCATATTCAGTGCTCTTCATTTCTTCCAGTAGATTTGCATAATAGTCTGGTATCATTTCCTTTCAATCTGAAGAACTTCCTTTAGAATTTCTTATAAGGCTGTTCTGCTTGAAAAAAAAAATTAATGGATACTTTTTCTAGATGCATAACTTTTATTCAAAAGATTTTTTAAGCACTTTAAATGTTATTACATTGACCTCCATTGTCTNTCATTTCCTTTCAATCTGAAGAACTTCCTTTAGAATTTCTTATAAGGCTGTTCTGCTTGAAAAAAAAAATTAATGGATACTTTTTCTAGATGCATAACTTTTATTCAAAAGATTTTTTAAGCACTTTAAATGTTATTACATTGACCTCCATTGTCTCTGATGGGAAATAATCAAAATATTTTATTGTTGTTCCTCACTTAAGGTTTTTGTCAATCTCAAAAGTTAATGCTTGTCTATATCTTCCCATTTACAATACAACAGCTTACATTTCTCTCTTGCTGAGTATCCCTGTAACCCATATTAATATATCCAGGGTTTTAGTTTCAGATGTAAAAATTAAGCTTTATAAAAGTATTTGGACAATTGTAAATTGTATCATTATTTTTTTATATTACTGTTTCTCACAATCCTTATCATTCTTTTTCTTACAGTCATATGAATTTTTCCTGGATTCCATATATAAGTGATTCTTCTAAAGAAGAAACATTTGTTGAAGAGAAATTGGTGGTAACAAATTCTAGGCCCTACATGTCTAAAACTTTCCTTATTTTGGCTTCCTATTGGATGATAGATAACTCCAATACTTTGGCCACCTGATGCGGAGAGCAGACTCATTTGAAAAGACTCTGTTGCTGGGAAAGATTGAGGGCAGAAGGAGCAGGGGATGACAGAGGATGAGATGGTTGGATGGCATCACGACACAATGGACATGGGTTTGGGTGGACTCCAGGAGTTGGTGATGGACAGGGAGGCCTGGCGTGCTGTGGTTCATGGGCTCGCAAAGAGTCGGGCATGACTGAGTGACTGAACTGAACTGATTGGATGATAGTTTTAATAGATCTAAAACTATTTCAAAGTCATTTTCTCTGAAAAATTTGAAGACTTTATTTTTCTCTTTCATCATTCATTTTTACAGATAAAGTATCTTATATCGATCTGTTTATCATTCATTTCTTGGTAATTTGTTTTATTTTTCTCTCTGGAATGTTTTAGGATTTTGCTCTTATTCTAAGTGTTATGAAATTTCACCAATATGTAACTCAGTGAGACATTTCTATTTTGCCTTGTTCTGAACTCTGTGGTACTTCTAATCTAATGATTTTCTTTGCCCTGGGAAATTGTCTTCCATTTAATTTATTCTCTTCTTTTGTATCTGCAACATTAGGTATCTTTTCATGGCAGATAATAGAAAAACACAACCAAAACTGGCTTAACCAATAGTAGAATTGAATGGCTCATAGAACTAAAAAGTCTGTGTTAATGTAGTGTCCTGGTGTAAGACAGATTGATCTGGGACTGAATGTCATCAAAGCTGTTTCTCTCACCTCTTCTATCTCTTTTTTCGTCAAGAAAGAGAAATTTCTCTACCGTTTGAAAGCTCCCACTCTTCCGAGTTTATGACCATTGATATGATCACTGAGTTTTCCATCAGCTCTATAAAATTTCATGATGTAGTTTTGACCTCCCACCTTTCCAGAATCCTTTAACATTTCTAAACTGTTGGTTGCATGCATTTTTTTTTCTTTTCCTGCTTTCATTTGGATTTTATCTTTATTAAAAAAAAAATTATTATTTCACATTTTCCGATGGGAAAGGAAGTAGATGTGTCTCAGACAACTATCTTAATTCAATCACTTTCTCTTATTATCTCTGTAATTTAAAAAATTTTATCCTGTGTCTGCCAACTTGTGTGGAAGTGTCTTTTTTTTTTTTTTTTTTT
>SJYV01005777.1:23487-43086 GCA_006410875.1 Neotragus pygmaeus | reverse complement strand
CTGTTTCTCACAATCCTTATCATTCTTTTTCTTACAGTCATATGAATTTTTCCTGGATTCCACATATAAGTGATTCTTCTAAAGAAGAAACATTTGTTGAAGAGAAATTGGTGGTAACAAATTCTAGGCCCTACATGTCTAAAACTTTCCTTATTTTGGCTTCCTATTGGATGATAGATAACTCCAATACTTTGGCCACCTGATGCGGAGAGCAGACTCATTTGAAAAGACTCTGTTGCTGGGAAAGATTGAGGGCAGAAGGAGCAGGGGATGACAGAGGATGAGATGGTTGGATGGCATCACGACACAATGGACATGGGTTTGGGTGGACTCCAGGAGTTGGTGATGGACAGGGAGGCCTGGCGTGCTGTGGTTCATGGGCTCGCAAAGAGTCGGGCATGACTGAGTGACTGAACTGAACTGATTGGATGATAGTTTTAATAGATCTAAAACTATTTCAAAGTCATTTTCTCTGAAAAATTTGAAGACTTTATTTTTCTATTTCATCATTCATTTTTACAGATAAAGTATCTTATATCGATCTGTTTATCATTCACTTCTTGGTAATTTGTTTTATTTTTCTCTCTGGAATGTTTTAGGATTTTGCTCTTATTCTAAATGTTATGAAATTTCACCAATATGTAACTCAGTGAGGCATTTCTATTTTGCCTTGTTCTGAACTCTGTGGTACTTCTAATCTAATGATTTTCTTTGCCCTGGGAAATTGTCTTCCATTTAATTTATTCTCTTCTTTTGTATCTGCAACATTAGGTATCTTTTCATGGCAGATAATAGAAAAACACAACCAAAACTGGCTTAACCAATAGTAGAATTGAATGGCTCATAGAACTAAAAAGTCTGTGTTAATGTAGTGTCCTGGTGTAAGACAGATTGATCTGGGACTGAATGTCATCAAAGCTGTTTCTCTCACCTCTTCTATCTCTTTTTTCGTTAAGAAAGAGAAATTTCTCTACCGTTTGAAAGCTCCCACTCTTCCGAGTTTATGACCATTGATATGATCACTGAGTTTTCCATCAGCTCTATAAAATTTCATGATGTAGTTTTGACCTCCCACCTTTCCAGAATCCTTTAACATTTCTAAACTGTTGGTTGCATGCATTTTTTTTTCTTTTCCTGCTTTCATTTGGATTTTATCTTTATTAAAAAAAAAATTATTATTTCACATTTTCCGATGGGAAAGGAAGTAGATGTGTCTCAGACAACTATCTTAATTCAATCACTTTCTCTTATTATCTCTGTAATTTAAAAAATTTTATCCTGTGTCTGCCAACTTGTGTGGAAGTGTCTTTTTTTTTTTTTTTTTTTTTGTATAGTGCATCTTGAAATGATAAGTTACATTAGAGAAGGGTTGGGTTTGGGAGGAAGGGGAGAAGCTAATATTTAATAAGTTCTACTTCTCACTAGGCCATGTCATTAGTTTGGTGACAGCAAAGTCTCAAATGGAAAATTTTGCTTAACACAGATATACAGATGTTATACACATATGTATGTGTGTGTTAGTCACTCAGTCGTGTCTCAGTCTTTGCGATCCCATGGACTATCGCTCTCCAGGCTTATCTGTCCATAGAATTCTCCAGGCAAGAATACTGGAGTAGGTTACCATTCTTTTCTCCAGGGGATCTTCCCCACCCAGGGATCAAACCCAGGCCTCCCGCATTATGGGCAGATTGTTTACTGTCTGAGCCACACATACATGCCCAATCACAGAGACACACAGACATGGACACACCATACACATATTACTGTGGACACCTGTGAAATACTCATCTCTATCAAGAATCAGAGACTGTCCATGATACAGAGAAGCCTGAAGCAGATTCTTCCCTCTCTACTTCCCAGAAGACCAACTGATAGACACAAATTATCCAAACTAGCCCCATTCCAGGGCCCTTGGCCACTGGGGTCTAGAGAGATTATTAGTGCAATTAATAAAAATGCAAATCTGATAAGGTTTTTCAAAGGTGAGATATTTTTAAAAAGCTGATTAAGTTGGCCCCCAGACCAAGAAAACCTTGCTAAGAGTCAACTGTGTCATGGCAAATAGTAATTCAAATTTTAGAATAAAGTAAGGTATATAAATTTACTTTAGTTGTATTCTATTCCTGTAAATTGTATTCTATAAAGCTTAATCAGATGGTGGGTTAATCTTCATGTTCTGAATTTTTATTTCTAACTATTTAACCTGAAGCAACAGTCAAGATTTAAAATACATTTCCATGATGTCTGCCCATAAAGGAGATAATGGTACATTTCTCATATTAGCAGTGTTACTCTATAGGATTTGAAAGTACAGTTGAAGCTCCCTGATGACTTTGAAAAGCCTCTGTGGTACAACTTTACCTGCTATACACTGAGTTCATTTATACCAAGGTCATTGTTGACTGGGGCAGTAAAAGTACAATAGAAAGCACCTCTGCTATTTACCTTAATAACTTTATTATATATGGAACCTTTTAAGCACAAGGATATTTTAAACTAATATATGAAAATGTCTTATTGAATTTATCTTAAGCTGTTAACACAAATATTATCTGTAGTTCAATGTATTTTCAGTATATAAAAATATTATTGTTTTATTGTTTTAAAAATACATTCAATTTTCCAAGTCTGTAAAGAGAAAAACTTTTTAGATTTCCAAGTCTTAAATAAGCTTCTCAGTAATTCCAGACAACCATAGCTCAAACAATTTGAATAAAATTATATGTAAAAATGAAGTTTTAATTTCATCCAATTCATGATGGGAAGTAGGCCAGATGCCATCTATGGGGTCACACAGAGTCGGACACGACTGAAGTGACTTAGCAGCAGCAGCAGCAGCAACATCAAATATAAAATGAGAACTTACATTCCTTAGAGTTGAAACACCAACTAGCCTTTGAAGTATATAATTAGTATTATCATTATGTTAATTTCTTATATTAGAAAACTTGACTCACCTAACATCTGATATGTTAGGACATTTAAAAATCTTAAAGTTACAAGATAGTGAATAAAAATCATGCTTACCTTTATTCATGGAAATTGATGTCTTGTACCTGATGTTGCCCAGGTAAAGAGCTGTTCCTTTTCTCACAGAGTCCATAGGTTGCACCCACATTTATAGTCGTATATAATTACACAAGGGGTGGTTCATTCTAGGAGTCAATATTGTGTCTTTTTATTAGACTACCTTATATAAATGATGAGTGAACACAAAGTTTTCATACTTTGAGCTTTGAAATTTGATTACTGTCTACTGAAAAGGAGTCACCTGATTTATATTGCTTAAAGTTTATCTCGCTTACTCTTATAATGTAATATCACAAATCAAATTAGTTAAAAGTGGTACCCTCAGGAGAGTTGTTTAGCTTCTGGGGGAAACTAATCACCATCCTTCTACTGAATAAAAGACGGATCACCAGGAAAAGTATATTAAAGTTTGCAGCATTGTCATTCATGTACAAAACGTGCTCTATACCATTAAAATGGGGACAAAACTGAGTTATTCAAGAGAAAATTATCCAAAACAGAATGTGACAAATGCCTCATGCCATAAGCCTATATTTGAGTCTGCCATTATTTTGAGAAAAAAATAAATTTCATAAGAAAGTAATTACCGAGATACTTTGTGAAAGCTGTAATATCTTTTAAGCTACACTAGCTTTGTATATCAAATATGACAACTTGATGGGAGATGGTCCAGCTGATATGTCCTTTGTTTTCTGTTTCTAATGCATTTTCATTGTCCGTCAATTATTAACTCAGAAACATTTTTTGAGCAGAAAAGGTATACTAGGTAGTATATTAAGATGTCCTAAGGAGCTGAGATATCCTCAAGAAAATTGGAGATATCAAGGGAACATGTCATGCAAGGATGGGCACAATAAAGGACAGAAACAATAAGGACCTAATAGAGATTAAGAAGAGATGACAAGAATACACAGAAGTATTTTTTAAAAAGGTCTTAATGACCAGGATAATCACGATAGTGTGGCCACTCATCTAGGGCCAGACTCCTGGAGTCTGAAGTCAGGTGGGCCTTTGGAAACATTACTATGAACAAAGCTAGTAGAAGTGATGGAATTCCAACTGAGCTACTTAAAATTGTAACATGATGCTGTTAAAGTACTGCGTTTAATATGTCAGCAAATCTGGAAAACTCAGCAGTGGCCACAGGGCTGGAAAACGTCAGTTTTCATTCCAAACCCAAACAAGGGCAATGCCAAAGAATGTTCAAACTACCACACAATTGCACTTGTTTCACAGGTTAGCAAGGTTCTGCTCAAAATCCTTCAAACTTGGCTTCAACAGTACATGAACCGAGAACTGATGCTCAAGATGGATTTAGAAAAGGCAGAGGAACCAGAGATCAAATTGCCACATCTGTTGGATCATAGAGAAGCAAGGGAATTCCAGAAATACATCTACTTCCGTTTCACTGACTATGCTAAAGCCTTTGACTGTGTGGATCATAACAATATAGAACATTCTTAAAGAGATGGGAATACCAGACTGTCTTACCTGTCTCCTGAGAAAGCTGTATACAGGTCAAGAAGCAACAGGTAGAACCAGACATGGAACAACAATGGTTCCAATTTGAGAAAGGAGTAACACAAGGCTGTATGTATATTGTCACCCTGTTTATTTAACTTGCATGCAGAGTACATCATGTGAAATCCTGGCCTGGATAAATCACAAGCTGGAATCAAAATTGCCTGGAGAAATATCAACAGCCTCAGATACGCAAATGATACCACGTTGAATGCAGAAAGCAAAGATAAACTAAAAAGCCTTTTGAAGAGGGTGAAAGAAGAGAGCGAAAAAAGTTGGCTTAAAACTCAACATTCAGAAAACTAAGATTGTTGCTTCTGGTCTCATCATTTCATGGCAAATAGAAGGAGGAAAAATGGCAGTGACAAATTTTATTTTCTTGAGCTCCAAAATCACTGCAGGTGATAACTGCAGCTATGAAATTAAGATGCTTGCTCCTTGGAAGAAAAGGTATCACAAAACTTGAGAACATATTGAAAATCAAAGACATCACTATGCTGACAAAGGTCTGTGTAATTAAAGCTATGGCTTTTCCAGTAGTCATGTATGGATGTGGAGAAGGCAATGGCAACCCACTCCAACACTCTTGCCTGGAAAATCCCATGGATGGAGGAGCCTGGTAGGCTGCAGTCCATGGGGTTACGAAGAGTCGGACATGACTGAGTGACTTCACTTTCACTTTTCACTTTCATGCATTGGAGAAGGAAATGGCAACCCACTCCAATGTTCTTGCCTGGAAAATCCCAGGGACGGCGGAGCTTGGTGGGCTGCCGTCTATGGGGTTGCACAGAGTTGGATATGACTGAAGTGACTTAGCAGCAGCATGTATGGATGTGAGAGTTGGACTGTAAGGAAGTTTGAGCAACGAAAAATTGATGCTTTCGAATTGTGATACTGGAGAAGACTCTTGAGAGTCCCTTGGACTGCAAGGAGATCAAGCCAGTCAATCCTAAAGGAAATCAATCCTGAATGTTCACTGCAAAGATTGATGATGAAGCTTAAACTCCAATACTTTGGCCACCTGATGTGAGGCATCCACTCATTAGAAAAGACCCTGATGCTGGGAAAGATTGAAGACAAAAGGAGAAGAGGATGACAGAGAATGAGATGGTTAGATGGCATCACTGATGCAATGGACATGCATTTGAGCAAACTATGGGAGATAGTTAAGGACAAGGAAGCTTAGCATGCTGCAGTCCATGGGGTCACAAAGTCAGACACAACTTAGAAGATTGAACAACAATTACAGAGGGGAAAAAAAGAAGTAACTTTTATTTTTCTGTGGACTTTCCAGGGATGAAATGAATACAGTAATTTCATCTTAGAAATTAAAACAGCTATAGACCAATATAGTTGCTGTTGTTCAGTCACTAAGTCATGTCCGGCTCTTTGAGACCATATACAGAACACTACAAAGGTTGGTCTATGGCCCCAGCAGGAAATAAGCAAACTCATGGCCAAAATGCCATCCACCCATTTGCTCTTTTCCAGGCCAGGAGATCAAAGGTCATGCAATGACATGGAAGCTGAAGTAAGAAAACCAGAGTCTGAGTCCCAGCATGCCATCTGGCAATTCCATAATCCTCGGTTGATAATTTCTCGGATTTTCTGATTTCTTATGCACAGAAGTAAAGCCAGCCCCACTAGCATTCTGTTGAAAGCAAATTAGACAGTGTATGAGAAAATGCTCTCAGACTACACAATTCTGTGCAGCCTAATCTGCGTTTTATGAGCAGCATTACAAAAATGCTTATTTATTATGCTGATGATCCTTTTAGTAACAGGAGAAAGCATTAGGAGTTCAATACAAGATGGACCATTATGAACCTTTCAGATGGAGAAACGTTTAATCTTGGACTCCTCTGGACTCTTCTGAAGTCAAAGGTGCTTTATTGTGGTTCTTGGGAATAAGGTAAACCACTGAAGAAATGACTATAATTTTTTTAATTGAATCATTCTAACAAAAGTGAAGCAATACCTTATGATTTTATTCCAGAGTCACAGGATATTTACCACAATTACTGGATGGTATACACTAGATGGATGGCTAACATTTATTAATGATCACAATGAGCCAGATTTCATACTTATTATCTCATTTCAGTACTTTAGATTTATTATGTCATTGAATTCTTATGACTGCTTATGAAAATAGGTCCTTAATTTTTTCCCATTTTACAAATGAGAAAGCTTAGGCATAGAATGGTAGATTGCCTTTCTCAGAGTCCATAGATGTTATGAAAAAAAAAAAAAAAACTTTCTGGCCAATCCAATACATGACTTTTAAGGACTGTAAGGGATAGAGATGGGCTTCCCAGGTGGCACTAGTGGTAAAGAACCTTCCTCTCAAAGGAGGAGATGTAAGGGACACAGGTTCTATCCCAGGGTGGGGAAGATCCCCAGGAGGAGGGCATGGCAACCCACTCCGGTGTTCTTGTCCGGAGAATCCCATGGACAGAGGAGCCTGGTGGGAGAGGAGTCCATATGGTCACAAAGAATCAGATACAGCTGAAGCAACTTAGCTTGCATGCATGCAGGGATAGATATTCCTTGACTGCCAACTCCAACATTTAATAACCTCCATGCATCAACAAGTTACCTCACCTACTCCTTTCATCCCTCTAATCATGCAATTGTTATTTTCAGCTGTAAACATTGAAATTTTGTAGTCTGATTCATCTTGACTCAGCTCAATAAAAACTTCCCAGACAAATTGCTTGCCCAAGAGCCAATCCTTCCAGATATAAATTTCCTGTGTTGTGGTTTAAGAAAATGAAACAAAGTAAAAGTACGTTCTCGCTAGCGAAGGCACAGAATCAATCCAAGTTAGGGTTAATAGTGGACAAACCGTGCACCGTCCTTGTTGGGAGACTTCAAGCACAGACCCAAGGGAGATAACCAGTTAATCTCTAATAAAGATCAAAATGAGAGTCAAGGTGAACATCATTACCCTCTTTCCTTATAAATCACTTCATAGATGAACAACAAGGTCCTACTGTATATATCAGAGGGCTTCCTTGGTGGCTCAGGCAGTAAAGAATCTGCCTGCAATGCAGTAGACCACCTGCAGTGCAGGAGACCTGCATTCGATCCCTGGCTCAGAAGATCCCTTGAAGAAGGAAATGGCAATCCAATCCAGCATTCTTGCCTGGAGAATCCCAAGGACAAAGGAACCTGGTGGGCTACAGTCCACAGATTTGCAAAAAGTCAGACACAACTGAAGCAACTGAGTGTGCATGCACGCAACAGGCAGGGGATCATAAGAGTCTGATTGGGGGCAGTAGAAGTGCAAATGGCAGCCCTTGTTCATCTCTTCTTATCCCCCACTTGCTTCCCAGTACTGTCTTCCTTTCACTTTCTCTCCTGCACCCTGCGTTTCTAGATTTATGTGGTGTTTTTTTTTTTTTTCTTCTTTCCTCTTGAGAGAGCATCGTTTAATGAGAATTTCGTCACATTCATGGGAATATCTGATCCAATTCCATCCATCTGTTCCAACAGCAAAACTCTGCTTTCCTATGGACTGCAGTCACACAAAATGCTGGCCAATCTGGCACCAAGGATGCACTGCATACCTCCAAATGTGATGCTCCTTATTTGAACTCTGTGCAGATGTTAATCTTCCATTAGGATTAATAGAGCAGGTGTTTATATTACCAAATGTTTCCTGCTTATCTGTAAAGCTGCCTCATCCCTATTTCACAGGGTTGCTGCCTAGCCACAAGGGTGTCTAGACACATGAAAAAATTTTAAACATCAGAAAAGCTATCTTAGCAAATGAAATACATATTTGGGGAGAAGATAAGCTCAGATGTGTTTGTTCCGGAAGAGTGACCAAGATAAAATCTCCAACTCCACTTGTTAATTTTTCCTTCTTTCAGTGGATTTTTGGGCTATCTTTTGATTCTTTGATACATTTTTACAGTGTTGTTTTGATTTCCAGAAAACTTCTTGGTGACTTGGTGTCTAAAGATGAAATATCATCAGAGCTAAATATTTTAATTATTTTGTATGGTAGTGATAAAATTGCATTCATCCGTTAGTACTCCTTTCTATCAATTCTTTGTAGTGTTGTAGGATTGAAAATGTCTGCTCAAATATTATCTACCTCTCAACTCATGCTTGATCTAGAACAAGTTTACTAAAGTGGCATGGCTCATAAACCTTCCACAAAATAGATAGACAAAGTATACTGTTGTGTCTGTGCATAAAAAGTTTTAATAAATAAGTTGTTTTTTGTTTTCTTTCTTTTCATGTTGATTTCTGTTGTTCTACATCTGGTGTATAACATATATTGACACATGCAAGGTTGGAAACCTTGTGTGAGGACTTTGTTCAAAATGGTGCATGGCAGAAAACCACGATGCAACCCAGGACATTCCATTCCATCTTTTTCTTTGATAATACTGAGTTTTGTTTGATAAGCCCCAGGGGCTGAATCATAATAGGTCTAATTATGACTATTTGTTGGAAAGACTGATGCTGAAGCTGAAGCTCTAGTACTCTGCCCACCATCTGATACGAAGAACTGACTCATTAGAAAAGCCCCTGATGCTAGGAAAGATTGAAGGCAGGAGGAGAAAGGGACAACAGAGGATGAGATGGTTGGATGGCATCACTGATTCAATGGACACGAGTTTGAACAAGCTCCGGGCGTTGGTGATGGACAGGGAAGCTTGATATGCTGCAGTCCATGGGGTCACAAAGAGTAGGACATGACTGNGGGACAACAGAGGATGAGATGGTTGGATGGCATCACTGATTCAATGGACACGAGTTTGAACAAGCTCCGGGCGTTAGTGATGGACAGGGAAGCTTGATATGCTGCAGTCCATGGGGTCACAAAGAGTAGGACATGACTGAGTGACTGAATTGAACAGATAATCCTGTTCTACTTTGCCAGTGATTGGTTTGCACATGAACAACTAGAACTTGAGACATGAGAAGGTTGGCTGGGGGTGGTGGGCTTCTGAGAATAACTTTACTCCTTGTTTGAAGAAGGACCATATGAAAGACTCTTTTCTTTCTGCCTACCTCCTTTTGTTAGCTTGGGACATGAACGATACTAAAGGAAGAACAGAATCTGTGTCTATGACATGATCATTGAGCTACTGAAGCAACTTTGAAACTGGTCTACTCTGAACTTTTTGTTAGTATAACAATAAAGACCTTTTTCCTTGCAGTTAAAAACAGTTCTTCTCTTTAGATTCTTGGATCCAGTATCAGTGTTTGGCAGAAGGGGTTTCTGCACACTAACAAACAGTTCTCCAGACACCATCAGGGTGCCCTACAAGTCAATCCTGAAACCATATACTGGAGGTAGCATCAGACTCTACAGGCTAGGCACTCAATCCCACAGTACTCCTCCACCCCCATTTCAGATGCCAGTAGCAAGCCCAGATTGTCATTTGTGCTTCTGACCCACCGGCTACAGATTGGAGGTCCCAATGACCCTCTTGTTGGACTTCAATGACAGTTACAATTCCAGCTGGTTACCTGTTCTTCCATCTGGCTATAAATCAGAGGTTCCTACTACCTCCTTCTTGGGTTCAATTAATTTGTTAGAGTGGCTCACAGAACTCAGAGAAAAAATTTACTTACTAGATGATCAATTTATTATCAAAGGATATAAGTCAGGAACATCTGGATGAAGACAGGCAAAGCTAAGGTTATTGGGAAAGGGAGTGAAGCTTATATGCCCTCTCTAGATTCTCCACAGATCTTCATGTGTACACCAGTGTGGAAGTACTCCAAACCCTCTCCTTTGGGGTTTTAATGGAAACTCCATCACATAAGTATGATTGATGAAATCACTGGCTACTGGTGATGGAACTTGACCTCCCCTTCTCTTCCTTAGGGTCAGTGGGGGTGGAACTGAAAGTTTTAACCCTCTATTAATGTGGCTGTCTCCACTGAACACCATCCCCCATCCTTAAGTTACCTACCCACTTCTCAAAAATCACATTAACGATACAAAAGATACCTCTGTGGATCTCAACAAGTAGGGAATTCCAATGGTTTTAGGAGCTCTCTGCCAGAAAAGGGGACAAAGACCAAATATACATATAATATACATATATAATATATATATAATAAATCATAATATCACATCTCCTAATACATAGCCTCTCCCAATTTCTCACTAAAGACACAGGAAGAATACTAGTAACTCATTCTAAAAACAAAAGAACAACATCAAAAAGCCCTTATCATTATCATCCCCCTTGTACTAAAAATGACACAAATTTAGAAGATGCCTCTTGGGTGCTGGAAGAAGAAACCAATTAAAATTTTAAAAGAGATTAGCTCCCAAATTTTGGCTTCATTTTTTATTCAGGACAGGAGAACTCACCCATATTGTCAAGAATAAAATCAACTTGCTGGAGTTTCTTCCATGCCTTACTTATTTTTTGCCGGGGCCAGTTACGAGGGAAGAGTCAGTACTGACAACTCTGCCAAAACACTCTTCTGCTTTTGTCACCACAAGAGTTTGCTGATGGAAACATTATCTAACAAAGCATCACTGTATTTCCAGGGCTTAGACCAGCTTCCTTAATGATGACTCAGAGCTTCCAACATCAAGACCTGTGGAGTAAATACAGGTCATGGTAATATAAATACCTTTTCCATCATAAAGGAGAGTATATTTGGTGTAAACATCCTGTACTCAAGAACCATAATTCCTTTATACAAATGTCCAAACCACAGCAATAAACATGTCCCATGTATTATTATATGTCACTTGAATCCACAAAGCTAACTTGCAGGCAGATTCTTTACCATCTGAGCCAGCAGGGAAGCCCCATAATTTTCTACAGAAAGCAAAAATTTCATTTTCTGCCTTGATTATCTTCTGAACCCTCTTCTAATTGTAAGTTCAAATATTGATTTTTTAAAAGCAATTTCTTCTAATTTATTTGCTCACTTGCATCATTATGAAAAACAGAATATTGTAAAAGATAGTTAACAAAACTAGAAAATTCTATCATAGAGACCCATAGGAAAGGGGTATATTTTTAACATGGAGTTTGAATATATGTGTTTATGTGTGGGTGTGTTGTGTATCTAATGTTCAGGAAACATTATCATTTATTATCATTTATTCATCAAACAAACCATTAGTAACTAACTAAGCTTGCTTTTGGAGAAGGTGATGGCACCCCCACTCCAGTACTCTTGCCTGGAAAACCCCACAGATGGAGGAGCCTGGTAGGCTGCAGTCCATGGGGTCACTAAGAGTCAGACATAGAGGCAGGTGGGCTGCCTTCTATGGGGTTGCACAGAGTCGGACACGACTGAAGCGACTTAGCAGCAGCAGCAAGCTTGCTTTTAGGTATATAGATGGTGGTACATGCATGTTAAGACACTTCAGTTATGTCTGACTCTTTGTGACCCTGTGGACTGTAACCCACCAGGCTCCTCTGTCCATGGGATTCTCCAGGCAAAAATATTGGAGTGGGTTGCATTCGCTTCTCCAGGGGATCTTCCTGGCCCCAGGATCAAACCTGTGTCTTTTATGCCCCATGCATTGGCAGGCAAGTTCTTTACCACCAGCACCACCTAGTGGTGGTGGGGAGCCCAATAAATGATGGTAGAGTTGAACTAATAGATGAAAAAAAAAAAAAAAATCAGGAAAACAATGTGGGAANGTCTTTTATGCCCCATGCATTGGCAGGCAAGTTCTTTACCACCAGCACCACCTAGTGGTGGTGGGGAGCCCAATAAATGATGGTAGAGTTGAACTAATAGATGGAAAAAAAAAAAAAAAATCAGGAAAACAATGTGAGAATCAGATCCCATTTGAAATGGACTTCATTCAAGATGAGTGAATTTCAAGTAGGGTGAACTTCTCTAGCTATAAAACGAATTATGTATATGCCCTGTTTGAAAACTTGAATGCTGATTTTTTTTTTTAATAATATCAAGGAATTATTGCCAAGTTTTCAGTATGATAATGTTACCACAGCTCTGATTTTAAGAGTCATTGTGATTTAGAGATATTAACTAAAATATTTCCAGATGAAATGAATGACATAATGTCTGGAATTAGCTTCAAAGCAATATGGGAAGTGGAAAGTAGGAGTATCTTTGAAACAAAATTAATCATAAACTGGTCATTGTAGTTGAGTATGATTACATGGATACATGATGGTTCATTATACTGTTTGCTGCTGCTGCTGCTGCTGCTGCTAAGTTGTTTCAGCTGTGTCTGCCTCTGTGCGACCCCAAAGATGGCAGCCCACCAGGCTCCTCCGTCCCTGGGATTCTCCAGACAAGAACACTGGAGTGGGTTGCCATTTCCTTCTGCAATGCATGAAAGTGAAAAGTCAAAGTGAAGTCACTCAGTCATGTCCAACTCTTCACAACCCCATGGACTGTGGCCTACCAGGTTTGGTCTACTCTTAAAAAACTTGGTGAGGAAAATCTCATTTTCCTTGACTTGAACACGCTTGAGAAACTGGCATCCAAAGGGANAGTCACTCAGTCATGTCCAACTCTTCACAACCCCATGGACTGTGGCCTACCAGGTTTGGTCTACTCTTAAAAAACTTGGTGAGGAAAATCTCATTTTCCTTGACTTGAACACGCTTGAGAAACTGGCATCCAAAGGGAAAAACACAATGTTACCAGAATCTCAAGAGACCCCACTTGGGTCCCTTTTTACTACTGGAATACCTCTTCCCATGCCCACTCTCCCAAGAGTGATCACCATCCTGGCTTCTCACGTCATATCTTTGCTAATTTATGTAATTTATATAAATGGAACACTTCTATGTACCTTGGTTTTTAATTCAATATTAGGAGGATTTTTCAATATCTGGGAATTATTTTGGAATTTTTTAGATAG
This sequence comes from Neotragus pygmaeus, assembly GCA_006410875.1. Taxonomy (NCBI): domain Eukaryota; kingdom Metazoa; phylum Chordata; class Mammalia; order Artiodactyla; family Bovidae; genus Neotragus; species Neotragus pygmaeus. The sequence continues at coordinate 29,690 of SJYV01005777.1, read as the reverse complement.
TTGTAAATCACTCATTCTCATGGCCGTACAAATATATTCCAATGTGTGAATATACCAACATTTACTGATCCATTCTACTATTGAGTGACATTTGAAATTTTCAGGCTGTTTACTGTTACAAATTAGTGCCACTGTGATAGTTCTATGCCAAGTCCTCTGAGGAATGTATATTCATATTTTTGTTGTTGATTATATTTGTTGTTGTTGAGAAGAATTGGGCTATAGGATGTACATTGTTCATTTGTAACAGACAGCACTAGATGGCCTACCAAAGGGATTATGCCAATTGATATGCACAACTGCATTGTCTAAGCATTCCACTTGATCCACATCTTTGCCAACACTTGATATTTTCTGCCTTTCTTCACTTTATATTTCTGACAGGAATACTGTGGTATATTGTGGTTGAATTTGCAACTCCTTAAAAACAATAGACCATTCAGGAATGACCTAAATCAAATCCTTTATTTGATACAGTGGAAGTGAGAAATAGATTTAAGGGACTAGATCTGATAGATAGAGTGCCTGATGAACTATGNGCTGTTCTTTGGAAGGAATGATGCTAAAGCTGAAACTCCAATACTCTGGCCACCTCATGTGATGATTTGACTCATTGGAAAATACTCTGATGCTGGGAGGGATTGGGGGCAGGAGGAGAAGGGGATGACAGAGGATGAAGTGGCTGGATGGCATCACTGACTCAATGGACATGAGTTTGGGTAAACTTTTGGAGCTGGTGATGGACAGGGAGGCCTGGCATGATGCAATTCACGGGTTGCAAAGAGTTGGACATGACTGAGCGACTGAACTGAACTGATGTTTTTCTAATTGATTGATAAGAGCTCTTTGTATGTTCTGATATAAAGTTTTTTTTTTTCCAGGTATATATCTTCCCCCAGTTTGTGGGTTGTTTTTACACTCTTTTTGAAGTTTTTTTTGGGATTCCCAGATTCCCCAGTGGTAAAGAATCCACCTGCCAATACAGTAGATGCCAGAAACACAGATTCAACCCCGGGTTGGGAAGATTCCCTGGAGGAAAGCATGTCAGACCACTCCAGTATTCTTGCTGGGAAAGACCCATGGGCAGAGGAGTCTGGCAGTCTACAGTCCATTTGGGTCACAAAGGAATTGGACATAACTTAGCTACTAAACAACAACAACAGGATTAGAAGGCACTCTAGGAGTCAAGAGATCCTTTCTTGGCATGGGTTTAAAAAAGCAGGAAGCTGGAGGCCGGTCTGCACCTGTGACCCTATCATCATATCCAGAGACTCTCAATGCTCTGGCTTGTTCAAACTACAAAGGTCTTTTGGATAAGGATGTCTTCATCTTACATGATTACAGAATCTTTCTGGGAATGCTTCTTATTCCCAGATATAAGAAAATCAATATTTATTAATAACAAATATTTCTTTATTATAATAATAATAATTATTATTATATAATATTTCTTTATTCCCAAAGAAAGTTAATATTCTTTCTCCTAAAGCATTGGAACGTATCAAGAAGGGACTTCTGCTTCTAGTGTCTTAAAAGTTTTGCTTTGCCTCAAATGACACAGTGGCTCACAATGACCTCCATTAGTTGGGATTTGTCGAATAACTTCTGAGGACCTTGGGCAATCTCCTCCTTTATCAATGATGCTGAACTCTGTTAGGAGAACCCTTTACATTTTGTTGTTGTTGTTGTTTAGCTGCTGAGTTGTGTTCAACTCTTTTGTGATCCCGTGGACTGTACCCGCCAGGCTCATCTGTCTGTGGGATTCTCCAGGCAGGAATACTGGAGTGGGTTGCCATTTCCTTCACTGCTGCATCAGTTTCCAATTACTGAGGCTCTCTGCCTGCTGCTCCCCACCACCCTCAAGTATTACATTATTACAGTTCAACAGGTCAACAGGGTTGAGGTTTTCCTCAGCACTTCTCTGAATAAGAAACTTCAATTCACTATAAGAAGGTTAATAATATTAAAACTGTGCCCTCAGAGAGCACTATTCATCTTCCAGAGGCTTAATGCTGCCCATCAGTGTTCTCACTAGATGGAGATGAGGCTTTTAAAACTCATTAGCTTTCCAAGAGCATCCCCTGCTCTCTTGGGTTCAGATCATTGGCACACTTTTCCTTTGGGAGTGGCACCCATAACAAGGGAATCAGCTATCAGCTGAGTTCCTGAAATGAAACCCATTAGAAAAAAATGTTCTCTCAGTCCACCTTGATCTCAGGTCCAACTCTTTACAGAAATCTCCATTTAAGCTTTTCTCAGATAAAATTTCTATCCATTTTTAGTTAGAAAGGCAACTCATCTAACGTTCAGTCACATAAGTTAGGTTATATTGGAAAGCAATGAGAATAAAAAGGTTTTGGGGGTTGAAGTTAATAATTTATTTTTAGGACCCAAAATTTATGACTGTCTTAGTGGAGGAGATAAGTTTATATTTGAGGTTTCTCTTGGGGCTCAGATGGTAAAGAATAAAAGATCTACCTGCAGTGCTGGAGACCTAGGTTTGATCCCTGAGTTGGGAAGATCCTCTGAGAAGGAAATGACAACCCACTCCAGTATTCTTGCCTGGAGAAGCCCATGGACAGAGAGGCCTGGTGGGCTACAATTCATGGAGTCACATAGAGATGGGCACGACTGAACGAGCAACACACAAATTTATATTATAAATAGTATAACTAAGGATCTTTATAAAATCTGAATTAAATATTTTGTTTTGACTTCCAGTTATCATTCAGCTTCATATATCATGCAATTTCTTCAATAGAGAGGTCATTTAATCATGCTGAATAACTGAGGAATAACATATATCAAGATCTTCCCCCATGGCTTGATCCAGACACGTTCATATAAGGGGCTCTCATTACTTTAAAAACATTCTATGCAAACCCATTTATATAACAAAACAGTGGATTCTAATGAACAGATTCAGATTGAATAATCTTTCCATCAAAATATTAATAATTTTTGCTCTCTGCTTCTATAATTGCAGTCGATATCTCTCTGCATCAATAAGGCAAATTATTTCCTGCCGTACATAGTTTCATTAGCATTTAAGTCCAGAAGCCCCTTCTAATTGTAGTTAAATGATGCTGTTAAAATAGAAGGCTAATTGGAGCATAAAAAGAAGCTCTTTTATCTGGCAAGATCAAATATCACGTATGGGAAGTTTTTATCACCTGTGTGCCTCTTGAACCCAGAAGAGTAGATATGACATCTAAAGTGTTTCATAAAACATCTTCCAGAAAGTCACTGAGAAAAAATAGAAGAAAACAAGTAGGAAAATAACTATTTCATAATAAAATTATCCCTAAATAAATGAATAAATATTCTTCCACAATATATATGAAGGTAAGTTCCCAGGTGGCTAGGTGGTTGAAGAATCCATCTGCCATTGCAGGAGACCAAGGAGATGCAGGTTTGATACCTGGGTTGGGAAGATAACCTGGCCCTTCTTCAATGGAAGAGGTATACATAAATGAGTTGTTTTAATTGTACAATAATAAATTAACTTTATTATCATTATGTTTCCAGGGGATAGGGTTTCACTGGGCAGGAAGTAAGGATCCCAGAAAATGGACCTCCTTATGGGGAGGAGGAGGACAGAAGTGCTATAGTTGGGTCTGCCAAAACCTGGAAGTATAAAACCCATCATAAATTCAAAGGAGGCAGCCCAGGACTTGGCTGTATGATTCAGGGTCTTTTTTTCCATTCAGCGTATTATTAAAGAAAAGCTTCAGATATGATATATGTGTCCCCGTTAATGTCCAGCTCAGTAGTTAATTATTAATATATGTATTGTCCCCAAATGCCTCACAGTGAGCCCTGTATATAATAGTTGCTCAAGAGACAGTTCTTTAATTTCCTGGATCTGATTCGCGGCACCCCCAGCGGGAATGTAGTTAAAGTGTCTTTCCATGAGACACACCATTTAATTGACCAACCCCCTGGGCAACAGAATCTTGAAGATGAATATCTCTAATAGTGCTTAGAACATACTACAGCAACAGCAAGAAGCAGTTGAGAGTGACTGACCCCACTGCACGGAATAAGATTGATGGACAGTTTTCTATGCACTTATCTACATTATGGAAGGAGATTTGATAGACAGGTAGGCATACATGTGTAGAAATAAAACAATTAAAATTAATGGAAGCCTAATTACCTACTCTTTTTCCTTCTTTCCATCTATCCTGTTCTAGGAATACAACTATTGTAAGTTCAATACAGCAGTGTTCTTGTGTTAGTCACTCAGTTGTGTCTGACACTTTGTGACCCAATGGACTTGAGCCCACCAGCTCCTCTGTCCATGGGATTCTCCAGGCAAGAACACCACAATAGATTGTTATTCCCTTTTTCAGGGACTCTTCCCGACCCAGGGATTGAACCCAGATCTCACACATTGCAGGCAGATTCTTTACTGTCTGAACCGCCAGGGAAGCCCGGTAATGAGTTTTAATTCTTCCTAAGGAACTGGCTCAATGGTCCTAGTAGTTTGCTAGGGCTACCATAGCAAAGTACCACAAACCATGTGACTTAAACAGCAGAAATGTATTGCCTCACAGTTCTGGAGGCTAGTAGTCCTCCAAGATGAAGTGTTCAGCAGGGTTGGTTCCCTCTGAAGGTTGTGACGGAGAATCTGCCTCGGGTCTCTGTCATGGTTCCTGGTGGTTCGCCTGCACCTGCAATCTTTGGTGTTCCTTGGCTGATAGAAGCCTTGTCCCAATCTCTGCTTCCTGTTCTCCCTGAATGCATCTGTCTCCGGGTCCAAACTTCGCCTTTTGATAAGNGGGTCTCTGTCATGGTTCCTGGTGGTTCGCCTGCACCTGCAATCTTTGGTGTTCCTTGGCTGATAGAAGCCTTGTCCCAATCTCTGCTTCCTGTTCTCCCTGAATGCATCTGTCTCCGGGTCCAAACTTCCCCTTTTGATAAGGACACCAGTCATTGAATTAGGGACTCATCCTACTCATCTTAACTAAGTAATTACTGGGTTGGCCAAAACGTTCGTTTGGGTTTTTCTGTAAGATGTTACGACATCTCTTATAAGCAGAATTGAAAAAGAAAGGATATAAATGAACTTATTTACAAAACAGAAACAGACAAACAGACTTAGAGAATTAACTTAGGGTTGCCGGAAGGGAAGGGTGGGGGAAAAGGGATAGTTAGGGAGTTTGGAATGAACATATTTACACTGCTATATTTAAAATGGAAAACCAACAAGGACCTGCTCTATAGTTTATGAACTCTGCTCAATGTATGTGGCAGCCTAGATGGAAGGGGAGTTTGGGGGAGAATGGATACATGTATACGTATGGCTGAGTTGCTCTGCTATGCACTTGAAACTGTCCCAACATTGTTGATCAGCTATACTCCAAAAAACAAAAAAAAAAGTTTAAAAAGTTATTTATCAATAAATAACCTTTGGATATAATTTTTTCTCAACTAAAGTCTGTATTTTGCAACTTAATTTAAAAGCCACTTGTTCTTAATTTCTGTTGAAAATATGTTCATCAGTATAAAAAAACCTCTTGTTCTGATTTTGTTATTGCCATTACCATAGACTCTGTCAAAAAATATGATGGTTTGTCCCTACACTAAAAGTCACTAAAATCGCCCCAAATTGTTCTTTTGGAGTCTCACATGAGAGTCTGGTTTTTTAAACAATCTTTATTGGAATATAGTTGATTTACAATGTCATGTTAGTTTCAGGTATACAGCTAAATGAATCAGTTACACATATACGGGATTTGTTGTTATTGTTGTTTAGTCACTTAGTCTTATCCGACTCTTTGTAGCCCCATGAACTGTAGCCCACCTGGCTCCTCTGTCCATGAAATTCTCTAGGCAGGAATACTGGAATGGGTTGCCTTTTCCCTCTCCAGAGATCTTCTTGACCCAGGGATCCAACCATTGTCTCCTGCATTGGCGGGTGGATTGGATTGTTTACTACTAAACTACTCAACATTCAGAAAACGAAGATCATGGCATCCAGTCCCATCACTTCATGGCAAATAGATGGGGAAACAGTAGAAACAGTGTCAGACTTTATTTTGGGGGTTCCAAAATCACTGCAGATGGTGATTGCAGCCATGAAATTAAAAGACGATTACTTTTGGAAGAATAGTTAAGACCAACCTAGATAGCATATTGAAAAGCAGAGACATTACTTTGCCGACTAAGGTCCATCTAGTCAAGGCTATGGTTTTTCC
>SJYV01005777.1:10588-21989 GCA_006410875.1 Neotragus pygmaeus | reverse complement strand
AAGGAGATTCAACCAGTCCATTCTGAAGGCAATCAGCCCTGGGATTTCTTTGGAAGGAATGATGCTCAAGCTGAAACTCCAGCACTTTGGCCACCTCATGCGAAGAGTTGACTCATTGGAAGACTCTGATGCTGGGAGGGATTGGGGGCAGGAGGAGAAAAGGACGACAGAGGATGAGATGGCTGGATGGCATCACTGACTCAGTGGATGTGAATCTGAGTAAACTCCGGGAGTTGGTGATGGACAGGGAGGCCTGGCGTGCTGTGATTCATGGGGTCACAAAGAGTCGGACACGACTGAGCGACTGAACTTAACTGAATGAAACTACCTGGGAAGCCAACATATATACAGAGCCACTCTTTTTTCCCCCTATCCTTTTCCCATATAGGCCACTATAGAGTATTGAGTAGAGTTCCCTGAGCTATACAGCAGGTTCTTATTGTTTATCTCTTTATATCTAGCAGTGTGTATATTCAGTCCCAGTCTCCCAATTTATCCCTCCCCCTGCTTATTCCCTGGTAACCACAGATTTGTTTCCCACATCTGTGACTACTTCTGTTTTATAGACAAATTCCCTTATACCCTTTTTTAAGCTTCCATATATAAGTAATACCATATGATATTCATCTTTCTCTGATTTACTTCATTCGGTATGACAATCTCTAGATGCATCCATGTTGCTGCAAATAACATTATTTTGTTCTTTTTAATGGCTGAGTAATATTTCATTGTATATATGTACCACATCTTTATCCACTCCTCTGTTGATGAATATTTAGGTTTCTTCCATAACCTAAATGTAAGGCCAAACACTATAAAATGTTTAGAGGAAAACATAGGCAGAACACTGTTTGACATAAATCACAGAAGGATCCTTTTTGAGCCACCTCCTATAGTAATGAAAATAAAACCAAAGAAAACAACAACAACACAAATGGGATCTAATTAAACTTAAAATCTTTTGCACAGCAAAGGAAACTATAAGCCAAACAAAAAGACGACCCTCAGAATGGGAGAAAATATTTACAAATGAATCAACCAACATGGGATTAATCTCCAAAATACACAAACAGCTCATGTTGCTCAAGATCAAAATATAAATCATCCAATTAAAAAACAGGCAGAAGGTCTAACAGATATTTATCCAAAGACATACAGATGGCTAAAAAGCACATGAAAAGATGCTCAATATCATAATTCTTTAGAGAAAGTAAAATCAAAACTACAATGAGGTATCACCTCACACCAGTCAGAATGGCCATCATCAAAATATAATCTACAAACAATAAATGCTGGAAAGAGTGTGGAGAAAAGGGAACCCTCCTATACTGTTGGTATAAATGTAAATTGGTACAGCCACTATGGAGGACAGTATGGAGGTTCCTTAAAAAGCTAAAAATAGAACTATCATATGACCCATCAATCCCACTCCTGGGCATAAACCCAGAGAAACCCATAATTTCAAAAGATGCATATATCCTAGTGTTCGTTGCAGCACTATTTACAATGGCCAGGACATTGAAGAACCTCATTTTTTTCTGCCTTTTCCCTAGATGTTGTATCTTTGCATATATCCTTATTAACCTATTCTTGCTTTGTACATACTTTAACTATTTTGCTTCTTTTAATCTACTGTAGAAACCAGGCACTCACATTTCTTTGATTCCTCTGCAAATAAGCAGAAATGGGATTAAACACCACAGGTGAAATATTCATGAGTACTGGCATTTAGATGCTGTGACACTTATTTGGGTTTCTTAGATTCTCTCAGCTTGATTTCTGTCTGTTAGTTGTGTCCCCAGAAATTTGAGACTTCCAAACATCTGAGTTGTCAATAGGCAAGGCACCATCCTACGAATCAACAATAACAAGTGCACTTTAAATTACATAATCACTTTTTCTTTGAACCCAGCTCTTATATCAGGCTTTCCTAAGAATACTGTCTCCAATTTCCAAACAGTTCACAGTCTTGTTGAACTACCTAAGACACCCTAATGAAAAATACTGAGAACATTTACAAAGAAGTGGACGTTTCAATACCTTAATAGAATGCTTCAGTTCAGTTCAGTTGCTCAGTCATGTTCGACTCTTTGCAACCCCATGAATCACAGCACGCCAGGCCTCCCTGTCCATCACCAACTCCCAGAGTTCACTCAAACTCACGTCCATCAAGTCAGTGATGCCATCCAGCCATCTCATCCTCTGTCATCCCCTTCTCCTCCTGCCCCCAATCCCTCCCAGCATCAGAGTCTTTTCCAATGAGTCAACTCTTCCCATGGGGTGGCCAAAGTGCTGGAGTTTCAGCTTGAGCATCATTCCTTCCAAAGAAATCCCAGGGCTGATTGCCTTCAGAATGGACTGGTTGGATCTCCTTGCAGTCCAAGGGACTCTCAAGAGTCTACTCCAACATCACACTTCAAAATCATCAATTCTTTGGCACTCAGCTTCCTTCACAGTCCAACTCTCACATCCATACATGACCACTGGAAAAACCACAGCCTTGACTAGATGGACCTTTGTTGGCAAAGTAATGTCTCTGCTTTTCAATATGCTATCTAGGTTGGTCATAACTTTCCTTCCAAGGAGTAAGCATCTTTTAATTTCATGGCTGCAATCACCATCTGCCATGATTTTGGAGCCCCCAAAATGTTTACGGGTTATTAAATAGAGTGGCACATGGGTGAAATTAACCAGGAAAGAAGTACCTGTCCCCAGTGGACTGAAGAGAAGCAAGATGAGATTCCTCTCTGGATAGCAGGGAATCAGATGAAATTATGTCCAAAAAAGCTCTTGGTAGTGGGCCAGGAGGAATGAAAGCAGAGAGCCTAATACTGAGTCCTAAGAAATGCACCTTGGTAAGGGTTGGGGAAAATATTAGGGGAGGAACCACAGCGCCTGAAGTATAATAGTGTATCATTAATTGCCTCTCAATAAAGAGTCTATGGAAACTTCCCTGGCAGTCCAGTGGTTAAGAATGCACTTTCCAATGCAGGGTGTGAAGGTTTGATCCGTGGTCAGGGAGCTAAGATCCCAAGTGACTGATGGCCAAAAAACCAGAACACAAACATCAGAAGCAATATTATAACAAATTCAGTGAAGTGTTTTAAAATGGTCCACATTAAAAAAAGTTTTAATTTTTTAAAATGTGTATTTTGTAACAGATATGTATACCATTATATAATTTTAAACAGCAAGGACCTACTGGGTCGCACAGAGAACTATATTCGCGATCTTGTAATAACCTCTAATGGAAAAGAATCTGAAAAAAAGATATAAATATATAACTGAATCAATTTGCCATATACCTGAAGTTAACACCTTATATAAATCAACTAGAGTTCAATTAAAAAATAAAAAAGAATCTCTCTGTTTATATTCATTCTCCTAGTAGAGGGTTCAAGTGTGTTTTTTCCCAAACATAGCAGTTTCAGTTACACTTTCATCCCTTCCCCATCATGCTTAGCAGGGGCTACAGTTAATTTTGGTGCAAATGGATGCAAATCAGGCCGTTCCCTAAGCCGCCCTGTGTACTCACTCTAGGCTTCATCTCTCTTCTTACCCCTCCATTCCCACTATCATGGCCTTTAGTTTCACTGGAGGTTCCTCTGTGTTTGGAGTTCTGCTCCCCTAACCTACAAGTCCAGCCTAACACTTCTCAGTTTGTTACTAAGGATACTTCATCACTAAGAATGATGATATTTCTGCATCCTTGCTGCCCGTGTACCACATTTGGGTAGAACTAGCACTTGGATTTCCCTAGCAGTAGCAGCAGTGGTTCAGACGTTAAACATCTGCTTACAATGTGGGAGACCCAGGTTTAATCCCTGGGTCAAGAAGATCTCCTGGAGAAGGAAATGGCAACCCACTCCAGTATTCTTGCATGGAAAATTCCAAGACCGAGAAGGCTGGTAGGCTACAGTCCATGGGGTTGCAAACAATCAGACACAACTGAGTGACTTCACTTTCTTTCCTTCACCTTCCCTGGTGGCTCAAATGGTAAAGCATCTGCCTACAAAGCGGGAGACCTGAGTTCGATCCCTGGGTTGGGAAGATCCTCTGGAGAAGGAAATGGCAACCCACTCCAGTACTCTTGGCTGGAAAATTCCATGGACAGAGGAACGTGGTAGGCTACAGTCCATGGAGTCACAAAGAGTGGGACACAACTGAGCGACTTTGCTTTCACTTTCAGCACTTGATACCCACAAGCAGGAAGCAGAACTATCTGGCCCGTCCATATCAAATTGCCAATATTCAATCAACTTAGACCTATAATATCTCTCATAAAGTTCACTTTCACATTTTTATCCCTACTCCCTGTGAAAGAAACTACTGTATACCACTCTGTTGGCCCTCTGGTTTGTGGTTCTGTAGACATACTCTTCCAAGAAAGAGTTCATGGGGTGATGCTGTTACACAATTCAATTTCCTTCTAACCTTATTCCAAGTTTATCAGATTTTATTACCCTTGGAAAAAATGCTTGTTCTTTCTCAACAGATGTATTTTCCTTTTCGCCTCTAACAATTGTGTCTAGTCCTATAGCAGTGAGAGCATTAAGATTTATAAAATTAAGAAAGCCATAGGCTACATGATCACATTTCATCAGCTATGTGCTTAAGAAATCTTTTGCCAAAATTTCCTTTGAGGATACAGTATTTCAACCTGAATTATGAAAAATTCTTTCCTACTTTGGAAATCAACAAGTTACAGCTCTTACTTAATGGGGATTTACAAATAGGATTAATGAAATCCATGTTGCACCTACATCTGTTTCCTTTCAAGCAGATCGCCTCTTTTAAATGTGAAAATGTTGAAATGCGTTTCTCTTAGACATCATCCAACGAGCAAATTTCAAAAAGTTCAAGTCAAAATTTTTGAATTGAAAATGAGATTAGAAGCTATCTATTCCAACTTTTGGATTTTTTTTATAAAATCAAATAGACAAGTAAATTTAGAAACTTGCACAAAGTACATCACTAGTTGGTAGAAGAACAGGGATTGTTACCCAGATTTCTTAAATCCAAGTCATATTTATTGCTGGGTTTACTGAGCAAAAGACTGAGTCATGGAAAAACAAGAATGATCAGCACTTAGAGTGCTTAGGGATCATTAAGGCCACTGACCTGCACACCAGCCAGATACCACATAGAGAAATGAAAGCTTCCTGTGTTCTCTTTCCTTTTCCAGAATTCATGGGAGTTGATATTTACTGGAAAGTCTGAGTTCATCTGCTGCCAATTGAAGCTATTATTTAATTAGTTACTTGGAATGGCAAGTAACCAAAGGTAGCTCATAGTGGTAGGTGGCAGATGCAATTAGATTATAGTCAAAGATATTGAAATTTGGTGTTCCAGGTGGGATTCCTATGGGAGCAAGAATGTTGTGTTTGCAGAGGAATAAAACAAATGGCACCCCCTTGTCAGGAATGACATTGTTCAGTCACCCAAGCAGAGAATTGCAATGTGTACTTTGACTGAACTGAAGGGGGCAATATCTGGAAAAAGTGCTCCTTGCTTGCCTCTTTAGAGGCTCAGAGATTCCTGGAGTTCACTGGATTTTGAATGCTCAACAGCTTAGTCCCAGGCTGTCTGCTGAGTGTTGAGTGTGTCCAATCTAAATAAGAATATGAAGTTCTAAGTCACTGTGGAGATAGGAAGAACTTGGGGATTTCAGCATATTAACCTCTAGGATTCTTCTCTTTCCTTCCATAGGGTAGTTAGTTAGAACTGGTTTCCTGGATTGGGTAGAACCTGAATTTAACTCTATAGGAGCCTGGACTGGCTCAGGTTCAAGGGTTTGATCTTGATCTGGCATATACAGTTGAAATGCATAGTGATCCTAAAAAGGGACACTTGTTTCTAAGTATAAAGAAAGAAGCTGCCATACTTATGTGGGTCTGATTGCTTTTCCATTACTGAAATATAAACTGTTGTTTCACTTTCTCTTCCTCTTGGACTTGAGAAACTGGCACAAATATCATGTGAATAAAATGGTTGTGTGTGTGTGTGCTCAGTCACTCAGTCATGTCCAACGCTTTGCAACCCCATGGACTGCAGCCTGCCAGGCTCCCCTGTTCATGGAATTTTGGTTTTACAAAGAGCTTGATTGACAACTTGAAACTATCACGTAACTAAATGCTATTCAGTTCAGTTCAATTCAGTTGCTCAGTCGTGTCTGACTCTTTGCGACCCCATGAATCGCAGCATGCCAGGCCTCCCTGTCCATCACCAACTCCCGGAGTTCACTCAAACTCACGTCCATCGAGTNGCTGAGGGACTCAATTTTTAATTTGATTTATTATGAATTCATTTTTATGGTAGTAGCTACCCTCCTGGAGAATACAGCTCTAGATGGCAAAAGTGAGTTGGTCAAAGGATCAAAACTTTTCTCCTGACATCAAACAAACCAATGTTACTTTGAGGTTTAAAGCTTGCTCATGGCAGTCCATCCAGTATTCTTGCCCAGAGAATCCCATAAACAGAAGAGCCTGGCAGGCTACAGTCCATGGGGTTGCAAAGAGCTGGACGTGACTGAAGCGACTTAGCAACAGCAGCAACTACCTTAAGGTCAGTTAGTCAGAAAAGACTGCCTCAGAATTAAACTTTTTTACAAAATTTTTTTTATTGATGTATAGTTGATTTACAGTGTTGTTAGTTTCAGGTACAGAGCACATTGATTCAGTTATATATAGATATATATTCTTTTTCAAATTCTTTTCCTTTATAGGTTATTACTAAATTTTGAGTGTAGTTCCCTGTGATATACAGTAGGCCCTTGTCGGTTATCTAGTCAGTATATAGTAGTGTGTATATTTTAAGCCCAAATTCCTAATTTATTCTCCCCACTCTTCTTTGGTAACCTTAGTTTCTTTCAGATGTCTGTGAATCTATTTCTGTTTTATAAAGAATTCATTTGTGTCACTTCTTTTAGATTCCACATATAAATGATATTATTTGGTATTTGTCTTTCTCCTGACTTAGTATGACATTCTCTAGGTCCATCCATGTTGCTGCATATGGCATTATTTCACTCTCTTTTATGTCTGAGTAGTATTTCATTGTATAAATATACCACATTCTTTACCTGAGCTTCTCAGCTGGCACTAGTGGTAAAGAACCCTCCCTGCCAATTCAGGAGACATAAGTTCGACCCCTGGGTTGGGAAGATCCCCTGGAGGAGGGCATGGCAACTCACTCCAGTATTCTGGCCTGGAGAATCCCAAGGACAGAGGAGCCTGTGGCAGGTTCTAGTCCATTGGGTTGCAAAGAGTCGTATACAACTGAAGTGACTGGTCATGCCTGCGTGTGGATATTTAGGTTATTTCCATATCCCGGATGTTGTAAATAGTGTTGCAGTGAACACTAGGGTGCATGTGTCTTTTCAAATTAGAGTTTTCTCTAGATATATTCTCAAGATTCCCTCTGGTTCTTTCTAAAGCTCACCACCATCATCCCCCAATCCCTGCCTTCCTACTTGTCTATACTGATGGATTTTCTCTGTTATTGTTGTTATTGCTTTTTGGTCATTCCATCCATTTGCTGCTTCTGACCATTAACCTCTGTGTTCTACACATTCTCCCTGGGTTTTAATTCCCATTTCTCTGCTGTTAATTTCTTAATCCCTAGCAGCATCCCTGATCTGGCTATGCCACTCAGCACAAATCTGATTGCCTAGTGTTGTAGTCTCCAGCCTTTTGGGCACCAGGGACTGGTTTCACGGAAGACAATTTTTCCACAGACCAGTGATGGGAGGGGGTATGGTTTCAGAATGATTCAAGCACATTAGGGAGTGGCTGTAAATACAGATGAAGTTTCCCTCTTTGGCCTACTGCTCACCTCCTGCTCTAGGGCTTGGTTCCTAACAGGTCATGAACCAGGATCGGTCCATGGCCTGGTGATTAGGGACCCCTGGCTAGTGGATGTCTCCACGTGGGGAGCTCTGATAAAATACTCAAAGCTAAATTTGTATTCCACTAAGTGGTCTCTTCAAATAGACTGTATTACAGCCAACCAGTTACCACGGCAGGTACTGGGCTCCTTCACTCTGTTCCATGATGTAATTAATCCCCACGTTCTACTAATTTTAGCCCCTGATAATTTTCAAACCCAACTCTCTTCTCTCCACCTTTGTATTTACTGCCCTGTTCAATCTTTCATCATCTCTCTCCCACAGCAGCAACCTTTCAGTGTTTCCTTATTTTGCTCACTTGCAACCGTTCCTCCACATAACCATGTCTTTTAAAAGACAGCTTCTCCATTTTATACCTTCCATCGTCCCCCGAGCTGCCTAAGGATCAACGCTAAGCCCCTTGCACTGTGTCTTGCGATGTTTCCTTGACCCACTGCACTAACTATCCAGCCCTGACCCCTCTCCTTCTGGCCTCACGCTTTGTCCTGCCATGATTGCAATGCTTGCACCTCCCTGAACACCTTACTGCATTTCCTTTCTTTCCTTTCAAACCTCGGAGGATTTATTCATAATGTTCCCACTCTTAGGACCTTGGTCTGCTACCCCTACCCCCAGAAACACACCCTACTTCCTGACTATTCAGGCACAACTCAGGCACCCTTTCCTCTAAGACACTTCTTTTTTTAATTCCCAGGTGAGAACACATCACCCTACTCAGGCTCTTTGTATATCTTTGTCTTTGCCATTACAATTGTTTGTTTGCTCACCCAGCTGCTTAAAAGCAAAGAATTTATCTTATTCAATGACTGTACTCAGTAGATGCTCAAAAGTTTTACCAAATTAAAAATATATATTTATTTATTTGGCTGCACTGGGTCCTAGTCAAAGCATGCAGGACCCTCAGTTTTTGCTGCGTCATGGGGAATCTTTAGTTGTGGCACACGATCCCTTAATTGTGGCATGTGGGATCTAGTTCCCAGACAAGGGATTGAACCCAGTCAGTTAGTTCAGTCACTCAGTTGTGTCTGACTCCTTGTGACCCCATGGACTGCCGCATGCCAGATTTCCTTGTTCATCACCAACTCGTAGAGCTTGCTCAAACTCATGTCCATCGAGTCAGTGATGCCATCCAACCATCTCATCCTCTGTTGGCCCCTTCTCTCCTGCCTTTAATCTTTCCCAGCATCAGGGTCTTTTCCAATGAGTCAGTTCTTTGCATCAGATGGCCAAACTATTGGAGTTTCAGCTTCAGCGTCAGTCCTTCCAATGAATATTCAGGACTGATTTCCTTTAGGATTGACTAGTTGGATCTCCTTGCAGTCCAAGGGACTCTCAGGAGTCTTCTACAACACCACAGTTCAAAAACTTCAATTCCTCAGTGCTCAGATTGAACCTAGGCCCCCTGTATTGCAAGTGTGAAGTCCCAGCCACTGGACCACAAGGAAGTCCCTTTACAAAACTTTGGAATGAAAGTGAAGTCACTCAGTCGTGTCCAACTCTTTGTGATCCCATGGACTATAGGCTACTAGGCTCCTCATTCCGTGGGATTTTCCAGGCAAGAGTACTGGAGTGGGTTGCCGTTTCCTTCTCCAAGGGATCTTCCCAACCCAGGGATTGAACCCAGGTCTCCCGCATTGCAGGCAGACGCTTTACCATCTGAGCCACCAGGAAAGCTCAGAATGAAATGAAACTCATGATCAAATTGTAAGAACTGGCTCTCTCATCATAGCGTGTAGAAAATAGAGGGTAAGCTCATATGGAAGAAAATTATATGACAGCTCTGGATAGGATTTTCTTATATTCAGATTGTTCCAACCTCTCTGCCCAACTACCCACTCATGACAGATTTCTTTACAAAATCATCCCAAGTGACCTGTAGCTCATCTCAAATGTCTGCTATGACAATCAACAGTAAAATCAGTTCTGCCAGATAGTGATGGCGAGGGAGCATCACAGACACTCCCTGGGAGAGAAGAATCGCCAGTGAACGAGACCTAAGAGACCTGGGCTCAGTCCCTGGGTCGGGAAATCCCCTGGAGGAGGGCATGGTAACCCACTCCAGTGTTCTTGCCTGGAGAATCCCATGAACAGAGGAGCCTCTTGGGCTACTGCCCATGGGGTCACAAAGAGTCGGATACAGCTGAGCAAATGAGCTCACACTCACGGCTGCATCTGTAGAGACAGTTCGGTGGTACTCTTGCTATAGATGCCCCCTTTAAGTGATTTGTACAGGGTAGCAGGACAAGGGTTGACACAGCACAATAAGGGTTTATCATGTACAACAAGAAATAAATAAAAGTGTGAGTCCCAAGCCAATCCTTCTCACATGCAAGAATAATCAAAGAAAGAGGAAAAAAATTAAGTCTTGTTTAAATGAAGGCTGCTTTCTAAATCACAGCAGATGGTAAACCAAGGGGAAGATGTGACTCATCGTATCTATTTAGAGAAAACCAGTGAACAGACTGTTACCCATCTACTTATGACTTTGTTTGCCTATGAACTAGCCTCAGATATTTACCAAATTTATCAAACTGTCCCATTGTAAAAATGGCTTAGTAAAGAAAAAGGGCAGGAAATGACTGTTGACCAGTCATTATATTACAGAAAAACATGAACCCCCACCCTCTACCCCGCAAACCAAGACCCATACAGGAACATATCCACAGATGGGTTATTTTGCATATTACAAGATGCCCAAGTACACTTATGGACCTCAGTTGTCTACAGTGCCCTCATCCACAAAGCCTTATGATTTTCACACCATGTCAATCCGGGAATTATGCCTCTTCATTAGTTTCTACCACCGCTCAAAGTCCACTAAGCATTTTATGAGATTTATGAATCACACTCAAGAGACTGTTGCCCCAAAATTCCTCTTGGATCACTCCCTTTCCAATCCCCTACTTCTTACGCTTGGGATACATCCTGCATCTCAGCTCACCTCCCCATCTGGTGGATGCCAGCCGGCCTTGCATTTTGTATACCTCCTCACAATTCCAGGCATCTATGATGCAGAGCAATTCATCTGTCCCAAGCTCTACTTCAAACTTATGTTCCATCACCCGCCAAAGCTTTTAGCATTCTAGTTAGAATATACACCCTTTTGGGGAATGATTCAAATATTAAACATATTTTTGTGTGTCACTGACATACACTGACATACACACAGGATTTCTTCATAATGTTTAGTGAGAAATACTGTTAAAATCCACATCGTTGAAATCTGTTTCAAACATATATATGGAATTTAGAAAGATGGTAACAATAACCCTGTGTGTGAGACAGCAAAACAGACACAGATGTATAGAACAGTCTTTTGGACTCTGTGGGAGAGGGAGAGGGTGGGATGATTTGGGAGAATGGCATTGAAACATGTATAATATCATATAAGAGACGAATTGCCAGTCTAGGTTTGATGCATGATACTGGATACTTGGGGCTGGTGCACTGGGATGACCCAGTGAGATGGAATGGGGAGGGAGGTGGGAGGGGGGG
>SJYV01005775.1:0-19186 GCA_006410875.1 Neotragus pygmaeus | reverse complement strand
GGAAGGCTTTCTTATCTCTCCTTGCCATTCTTTGGAACTCTGCATTCAAATGGGTATATCTTTCCTTTTTTCCTTTGCCTTTTGCTATATACATACATACAAATGTATTTATGTTATGAGAGCTAATTGCTGAACACTTACTAGCACGTAATGGCTGTATATGGAGGATATGAATGGAATCAGATGGAGTGGATTCCATGGATGGAACCACTCTTTTGAAAAGCATGGCAGAGAAAAGGTGTTCTCTTGGTACTATGTTATAGGTACCCAGAAGACATTTGCAGGTTTGGGGACTTTTATACTTTTGTTCTTTTTGTGTCTTTACTTCAAAAGATTTATAGCCCTAAAGAGAGGAGCCAATAGAGGGGGAGAGATTGATGGTGCAGAACAAGGTAAAAATAAATGTTGGAAGAATGTGACAAAGAAATGGTAGGAAATAAGATGCAGACTACCGGGGGAAAATTAACCTTGAGCACACGGTGGATGCCCATTCCTGAAAGGATGAGGAATGATCATGCAAGATGTGGCAAATTCAAGTACAAGGACCTTAAAATCTTTCACATCAATGAATTGTAATATAAGAAGTAGGCAGGAAGAAACTCAAAAAGGTATCTGTTAATTTATGAATAAATTATGGAATAAGAGGTTAATACTGTGATTGACCAGGGCAAGTTTTTATACTGATTTAATCTCTGAAATATTGTGGTATATTTTAAGTCTGTTTTTCCAGGTGGAAAGATTTGAATAAAAGTGAGAGACCATTTAAAGGCACCTCATGTATTTAAATGCCAAGTAGTATTTGTTTTACTGAGCTTTGCAGTGTAGTGCTACATTTCCGTGGACACGGGTTGAATTTCTACAAGATGATCAGATATGGGGAATAATTTGAGGTTGACAAACTGCATTCATTGCATGCATGGATAGTTTGAACACAAGGTAAAATGTTATCCAGACTGCTGAAGAAAACAAGATTTATTTTGGTACATGACTTTTTTCAGAGTTATAATTTATGACTTTTTCACTTGGATTCTTGCTTTTAACACACTCATATTTATATATATGCTTCAATCAAAGAAATGAATAACATTTTGCTTATGCTGTCTCAGTTCTATTAGTTTTCCACCATTAAAATCTACAGCCCTTATTTTTTTCAATTGAATTACAACACTATAAAGAATTTATAGTTTCATAGTACTTTAATATCTCAAGTCTTTTCATATCTGTTTTCTCAGAATACATTAAATAATTATGCTGAATACTCAGAAGTACTGATACGAGCTGATTATGCTGAATATGGGTATTAGTATTGAATATTGCATGCCTTTGGCTCTCAGTTACCATTATGGCTGTCATTTTTGAGTCTTAACAGCTGTAGTTACCTCCTTTGCAGTTCAATAGCACATCGTCCATCTGGCTGAGGATTACAAGACCTCAGCCTTGACCTTTTGGGAGAATAATGCCTCACTCTGTGTTAGTGTTGTTAGAATACTGTTGTAGTCCTCCTCACACGGCTGGTCCTGTGTTTGTTAACTGAGTCATGGTTGCAAGATGCTACTGCTGGTCTCAATGTTATGTTAATGTTCAAGGTGGGAAAAAGGATGGGGGACAGGGAACGGATAGTACCAGGCAACATGTGTGTCCTATTTAATCATGAAAGAAAAAGCTTTAGAGACACTTCCTCAGAGTTCTGTTTAGACCTTATTGGCCACCCGTAGGTACAGGAGAGTCTGGAAAGTGACTTTGGCTTTTTGGCATCTGTAGTGGGAGACTGAGAAGGAGAAGGTGGTAGGTAGAGAATGGTCTTGGTTGGCTCATTAGCAGTGTTTGCCAAAGGGGGACATCTCAAGTTTTGCATTTCTACTGCTTATTTATTTAAGGCTGTCTCACCTGGAGAGCTTCCTTGGTGGCTCAGAGGGTAAAGCGTCTGCCTGCAATGTGGGAGACTGGAGTTTGATCCCTGGGTCGGGAAGATCCCCTGGAGAAGGNGCATTTCTACTGCTTATTTATTTAAGGCTGTCTCACCTGGAGAGCTTCCTTGGTGGCTCAGAGGGTAAAGCGTCTGCCTGCAATGTGGGAGACTGGAGTTTGATCCCTGGGTCGGGAAGATCCCCTGGAGAAGGAAATGGCAACCCACTCCAGTATTCTTGCCTGGAGAATCCGATGGATGGAGGAGCCTGGTATGCTACAGTCCACAGGGTCACAAAGAGTCAGACATGACCGAGCGACTTCACTTTCTTTCACTTTCACCTGGAAAGCACACCTTTTTGGTCTCTTTCCCTGCAGGCCTGGAAGAAGTTTTGTTGGCATTCATGTTGACTCTACTTTTAGCTGGAATGTAGGTTATGAGATAGTCAATCTGAAAGAGAGGATCCATCTTTCAGTGTCAGTCTGGAGAGGGCAGTCCAGGAAATAGGATACAACCCTGAAATTGAAAGAGTACCAATGTTAACAGCATTTCAGTACCAAGCATGGTTGCCGGGAAGGCTCCTGTGAAAAAAAAGACCAGCAAGAAAGAAAATAATCTGAGAATCTGCCTGATAATACTTTTGGCATATGAATGATTTAAACAAGTATAGCTGCATACGTTGCTGGGTTATTTTCTGGTCGGTGTGGGACTGTACACCAAGACTTCTTGTTTGAAGTGTTAGTTTCTCTCATTGCAGCTAAAAATATTAGAAAAGAATGAAGTTTAAGTAAACTGTCTATCTGTGGACTACTTGGGAGCACTGAGAATGGTTCTGTAGTGAATATACTTCTAAAACCCCTGTCTAGATCAATTCTGAACTATTCACCCCTGCAAAAATAAAATATTTCTGACCCTCAAGCTGTAGAATAATTCTTTATTTTGGATTTGTGAGAAAATTTTTAAATGACAAAAATTTTCAGTGCACATAAATGAAAAGCCAAATATTAAATTATTTGCAAAGGTGAAATCCACTATGAAGATATCATGAGACATATAGATCTTTCCTGAGATCTTATTGTCTTCCAGTATTCGGCTAAGTGATTCATGTGTTATTTTATATCCTTGAAGTACGTTGTTACTGTTATTTTCTCCTTTTGAAGAATCTGATGCCCATAGAGGTTAGGTTACTTGCCCGAGGTTTCAAGCCAGTAATTAACAGCAGTTGTGATTTGAAACCAGGCAGTTTGCCATACCTGCCAGGTGTGAATCTGTAATCTTAATAATAATAACAATTAGGCACTGTGCCGAAGATTTTATAGTCATTTCTCCTATTATTAATTAAAATCCAAGACGTTAGTACTAGTATCATCATCCCTGTTTTACAGATGAGAACATTGAGAGATTCAGTAGCTGTCTTTATTTTTCACAGCTTCCAAGGCATGGTTTCCAACCCAGGCCATCTGACCTGACTCCATGTGAACCCTAAGTTCTTCACCACACTGCTTGCATGCAGTTAGTCATGTGTTTGATTTGTATCTGTGTAGTTTTCTATAAAATGCAATTTTTATTTCTAAAAAGAAAATTTCATCTACATTATAAAATTCCAGAAAGGCCTTTTGGTATTTCTCAGTGGCTTCATGTGGAGAGACAACTTTCTTATGCCAGATCAAGTTTGGTAGCTGTTTTAGCTATTTTTTCTAGGTGTATGTTAATAAAAATTTGATATAGATTACTACGTCTTGCACATGTGAACAGAGCTCAGATTAATTCATTTTTAGGTGACTGAGTAAATTTTTTAAACTCAAAATTAGCTCAATTTATATTAGGAAGATTCCAGGGTGAGAAAACTGGACATGAAAATTTAACGAGGATAAAAAATTATACCTGTAGGAAAAGTTACATTTTATGTTACTTGCTGATATTTTATGATAAGGGAAAATTGATCATTTTTATTCTTCAATCATCATNCGTGCTGTGATTCATGGGGTCGCAAAGAGTCGGACACAACTGAGTGACTGAACTGAACTGAACTGATAATACATAATCTCTTTACTTGTACACTTCAAAAATCTAAATGTTTCTTTATTTTGAAAACCTCACATAATTAGAAAGAAAAATTGAACATAATCAAGTATCCTATGTCCAAGGGTTAAAAGTACAATTATTTCCTCAGGGTGACTCGGGCCTTCTAATTACTGGCTACAACATGTATGATCACAGATTAATCTTTTCTTAAACCTCAGGGCCTTCCCGGTTATTTTCATCGCCACGGCTCCTGCCGTAACATTCTCCGCCGTTTCACGTAGTCAGGCTTTAATCAACTCTATTTTTTCTCCTTGTCGCAGGATGTTGAACAGAAATTGCTTGTGTCTTGAATTTGGGATTTACTGAAAGGGAGAACGGGTCCGGCTGCTGTCACTCCATTATCTGAACCCAGCCACACAGAGAGAAAAGAGAAACTCGAAAGGAACCCTGACCAGCAGTACTGGTGGAGCCTCAGGAAGAACTNTGTCTTGAATTTGGGATTTACTGAAAGGGAGAACGGGTCCGGCTGCTGTCACTCCATTATCTGAACCCAGCCACACAGAGAGAAAAGAGAAACTCGAAAGGAACCCTGACCAGCAGTACTGGTGGAGCCTCAGGAAGAACTCAGGCGGGCAGAAGGTCCTTTGGAAGAACTGCAAGGCTTTCCCCTCCTCTTTCTGCAAAGTGGCAGGTCTCCTATTTCCTGCAAGGTGAGCAAGGAGGGCTCCTGGAGGAGCTGGGGCACCCACAGGAGGGGCAAATGCCCCTCACTCCCTGCTGGATGTCAGCTGAACCCAGCCCGGCCGCCAGCACAGCGCGGAGGAGAGGGTCTGCCCAACACTGGCTGTGTCCCCGCCGGGCAGGGACATGTAAGACAAAGACCAGGACGTCTGCTCCTGTCCTGGAATCCTGACTATGCAAGGGGACTGGGGCACCCCGACCCCTCCCCGACTCCTGCAGCCTTCAAGGCTTCGGCCAAAAGACCACACGGCCGGCTCAGCGCGTAGAACAATGTCCCACCGTTCGCTCTTTGATCCCCCGTCACCCGGAGGAGCAAGAGGAGAGAGCTCAGGAGGCAGTGAGAGAGAAAGGGGCCTTCCTGCTGAAGGAGCAGCGCAGAGCAGCTGGGGGACAGCGCCGTGCACGGGGGACGCACGCGGCTGCGGGACCCTGGACGTGGGGCCAGTGTTTCCATGGGCCTTTAAACGCTTGAATTGAGTGGCGTTCATCAGGACGGGACTCAGCTGTGGAGTCAAAAGCAACTCAGGGGACCTCCCTGGTGGTCTAGTGGCTAAGACTCCGTGCTCCCAAAGCAGAGGGCCCAGGTTTGGTCCCTGGGCAGGGAACTGGATCCCATATGCTGCATCTAAGAGCTCACACGCCACAACTAAAGATTCCCAGTTTGCACCTGAGACCGGGTGCAGCCAAATCAATGAGCAAATAAATATTAAATAAATAAATAAATAAAAGTAAAAAATAAGGCAACTCAAAAGCTGTGAGATCAGCCTGGAGTGCAAGGAAGAAGAATCACAGTTAAGAGAATCTATGGAGGGCTTCCCTAGTGTCTCGGTGATAAAGAACCCGTTGCCAGTGCAGAAGACATGAGTTTGATCCCTGGTCTGGGAAGATCCCAGACGCTGCGGAGCAAGGAAGCCCACGAGCATGACTGCCGAGCCTGCGCTCTAGAGCCCGGGGTCGAAGCTCCCGAGCCCACTCCCCGCAGCGACTGAAGCCCCGGAGTCCCGGAGCCTGCGCCCCACGCCAGGGAGAGCTGCCAGGAGCGCAGCCTGCGCCCTCAGCCAGGAGAGCCTGCTCTGCAACGGAAACCCAGCGTAGCCAACAGTAAACATCCTTTCCCCTCCTCTTTCTGTGAAGTGGCAGGTCCCCCATTTCCTGCAAGGCGAGCAGGGAGGGCTCCTGGAGGAGCGGGGGCACCCGCAGGAGGGGTGGCTGCCCCTCATTCAAAAATAACCTATGGAGAGAAATGGTACTATTTCCTCTGTGTACCCATTTATTTCAGCCCATTTAGAAATCAGTCACGTTATGAAAAATTAAACACATGCAAACATACAGAGGATGAAGTTAAAAAAACACCCAAATGTCCTCTGCACAGCTCTGTCATGGCGACATTTTGCCTTATATGATTGATATTAAAAGAAAAAAATATTTAAACATCAGTGATAAAAATTGAACCTTCATTTCCACCGCTAAGAGTCCATGAGCCTCATTTCCTCAGAATGAGCCACTCTCCTGAACTTGGCATTTATCCCTCCAAACGTGTTGTTAAACCAGTTCTGCACATGCTTAGGCCAGGCTGTAGGGACTGTGCTATAATTAGCTTTCTTTGTTCACCGTTAGATTATTGGAGCTTACCTACATTACACACACAAAAACATGTGCACGGAGAGAGAAAGAGAATTTAGGCTCATTTATTTTAATTACCATAAAACTAATCTTTCAATATATCATAACTTATTCATTTATCTATCAGTGGTCACTTGGATTGCTTTGATTTTGTGTGATTATAAGCAATTCTGCAATACACAATTTTATGCATGTCTCTTCATATGTATAAGAGTTTCCCTGAGGGTGTAACCCTACACTTACTGACAAAGTTTCATTGTTTCGTTGCATTTATTAATTAAATTTTATTTTTAAGTTAATTTATTTAAGTATCTCTATCTATGTCCTCCTGCTGATGATTCAGCCATAGATTTAACAGGTGTCAGCTTAGTCTTAACAAGCGCCAAACACTGCCCTAGTGGCCAGGACTATGGATGAAAAAGGCAAAGTTCTCGCCAACATGTGGCGGAAGATCTAGCGGGGTTCTAGATCACGAAAGGCAGTCAGATAATAAACAATGCGGTTTCCAGTGCTGATAAAACGAAAGGGTAAGAGAGAAGAGAAACGCCGAGGTGTGAGATGGACACCTCTCGAGAGGGATGACGCCCAGTGGAGGCGCAAGTGAACTGAAGGAGCGGGCCATGCAGATGGGAGAGAAGCTCCTGACACAGGCCGCAGCCAGAGCAAAGATCTGGGACCAGCGGGCTCAGCATCGCCAAGAAAGGGGCAGAAGAGGGGGCAGGCAGACGGCAGCAGTGACTGGCGGAGCTGCTGGAAGGCCCGGTGATGGAGCCACACAGTCAGAGGCGAGGTCCACGGGGCAGTCCCCGCAGAGTGGCCGGGGGAGGGGCGCCTGGGGCCACGGCCACGCCCAGGCAGGAGGCGGTGGCTGCTCGGGCGAGGAGCCGCGTGGGGGTTCGATTTGGAGAACACGCTGACGGCCGGCGTGACGGCCCACTCTACAGAGTCACCGGTCTTCAACATCCCCCCAGGATCCTCGGTTTGCTGGAAAGACTGGCTTCCCGAAGAAAACGGATCCCGGGGGGTTTCTGGTCCAGCGCCAGGGCCACACTGGCGGCTCCCCTACGCTGGCCGGGGTTCACTGTGATGGAGGGCTCCTGCTGCAGGGGGCATCCCAGTCCCCAGCAGAGACCGTGAGCGACACTCAGCCCAGCCTCCAGGAAGCTCCTGCTTCGATCCCAGCTCCGCCCAGGCCCCCAGAACAAGCCCGAGCAGGAGGGCCTCTCAGCCCACGGTCAGCCTCTCCCAGGAGCCCAGTTTGGGTCCCACACCTCCTGGGACCCGCAAGACCCTCCCCACACTCTCCTGCCAGTCAAGCCTGCCCCTCACTCAGCAGAAACCTTCGGTCCAGTCTTTAGGACCTTCGGCCAATGATCAGTACAGAAATCCTTTGGTTTAAGCCAACGATCAGTACGGCCTGGAACCAATAGGCTCATTCATGGGAGAGGCTAAAAGGGGAATGAGAGTCTCCACTTGACCACTGCCTGGGGTATTTTCATATTTACCGTCTTCAAAATAAGAACGAAGTCTGGGAGGTGAGTAAGTGACAAGGGCTGGCTCACCAGTGAGGGAGGTGAGGCTGCCTTCCCAGTGACCCCAGTTCACCTCCAGGCTGGCGTGAGTGGGGACCCCGGTGCCTATGCCTCCACAGCTGCTCCATCGGCTCGGCGCTGGCTGTGAGCTGGAGCTCTGAACGTCGGGTAGCCTGAGAGGGGCCGTGTGCAGTGGCCAGAAGGTGGGATCCCTGAAATCGAGTCCCCTTCTCTGTGTTCATGCAGCTCTCACGCGATCTGCAAGGCCAGCACTGCTCCTGGGAGCAGGCTACTCACCCCTCAGGTTTTCCCCAGTGAGGCCCAGGCAGCTGTGTGCCTGCTTTCTCAGTCAACCAGAACCTTCTGCAAAGACACAGCCCTGCAAGTCAGGATTTCGGGGCTCTACACTGGATTTCCTCAGCAGTGGCCTTGGCGACACATTTTAGCCACAGTGATTCTCTGTGGGGGCCATCCCAGCCCTGGTGGCTTCCTCAGTGACTCAGAAGATAAAGAATCTGCCTGTAATGCAGGAGCCCCAGGTTTGATACCCTGGGTCGGGAAGATCCCCTGGAAAAGGAAATGTCTACTCACTCCAGTATTCCTGCCTGGGAAATCCCATGGACAGAGGAGCCTGGCGGACTACAGTCTACGGATTGCAAAGAATTGGACACGACTGATGAACTAACACTTTCCACCATCTTCCCAGCCCTAGAGGATGTCTAGCAGTTTCCTGGGCCTCCACCCATCAGATGCTGGTAACGCCTTTTGCAGCCACAAGGATCGAAATGTCTGTAGCGTCACCAACCGGCAAACCACCTCCAGCTGGCAGCCGCCGATCTGATGAACGACAGCCCCCGGGGCCTCCGCTTCCCCCGACCCAGGGGGTCTAGAGAGGTCCCAGCCCGCCCCTCCCACAGTCAGGGCTCCACTGCCCCTCGACAGTCACCCTCCTCTCCAAGCCGCCAGAGCCTCCTGACCGCCATGCGGCACCTCCTCCGCGTGCGGCCTGGGGACCTTGCTCGTATAGCTGGGCGCACACGTCTGAGGCTCCATCCCATCCAGACCATCCCGACGGCCTCGCTCTTTCCAAGCTGCAGCTCCCGAACGACAAGGTTATTTTCTGCAGAAAAGCCCACAATCTGGCACATGTTGTCAGGCCTCCAAGGAGACACAGGCAGGGCTGGAGCGTGGTATTATTTCCTGTTCTGCGTTTTCAAATGCCTGCTAATTAAAGGATTTCATTTTGCTCTGAGAAGTCCTCATTCTTTTAGGAAAAATGTGCACGCAAAAGGCACTATTGTAGAAACATAATCCTGCTCATTAAAAAAAAAAAAAATTCCCTCTGAAAAAAGCTCATTCCCTTTCAAGGGCTGTTTTTCTTAACCTTCATGGTGAATAAACATCATTTTTCTATAAGTTCTAAGAAATTTTTTCTAAGTTCTATACAAATTGAGAGCGTTGCCAAGAGGTAACTTGCTGGGCAGCTGAGGAGATAACTGCGCAGCCTCTGGGTGGAGGTCGAGGGGCTCTGCACCTCAGCCCCCTCGAGGGGTTCTCCCCCCGACACCCGTCTCCCTGCCCCTCCCTGGGACGAGCCCCATCCCAGCCCCTCTGGGGGCTGACCCTCCGAGACCGCCTGGCCCAGGTGGAGGGAAGGGCAGATGAAACAAGGCGCTCTCACCGCTGGGGAGAGACCCTCTGTGCGGTGTGGCTCTGTTAATACACATTCACCACGTTCGTGAGAGACCAACGGCATCTGTCTGCACCGGGCCCAGACGTCCCCTGGCACTCCTGACCTCTGGAACCCTTGTCCCATCCCCTGCCCACAGGAGCTGCCCCCCGGCAGGCCCCACGTGTCCCGTATGGGCACACGCAGCCAGGCCCCAACCAGGATCACAGGCAGAGTACACACTGGACCCTGAAGCCCCTCTGCACAGCCCCCTCCTATCCCCTGCCCTGCTGATCCCAAGGGCTCAGCTTCCCCCACTTCCGACCTTTGCCCTCTCAGCCCAGTGGGACCAGCTTGCCCCATTGGACTCCAGTTTTCGGTGCCAGATGGGGAGCTTCAACCAGGCCAAGATCCAGGGCAGCCACAGGGCACACCTTGCCACTTGCTCCCTGACCTGAGGGGTCAGAGCCTCTCACTGCCCGTCGTCCACGGCTGAACACAACGTTCCATAAATGCTGCCCGGTTCCCGGCTGTTCCTTGTTGGGTATGTGGAGATTCCTGTTTCTTGTTGGGGTGTGTGGGGATTCCTAACCATTTCTTGTTGGGGTGCATGGATTTTCCTGGCTGTGTCTTGTTGGGGTGCATGGACATTCCTGTTTCTTATTGGGGTGTGTGGAGATTCCTGGCTGTTTCTGGTTGGGGAGCGTGGAGTCAGTTCAGGATCAGTTTTTCTGCCGCGGCCAGAAGCCAAAGTCCTCCCCGTGTCTTTTACTCGGCACTTTTCTCCCGGCTCAGCTGGGATCACTGGCACAGGAACCTTGTCTAAGCCGCGTAACAGCGTCTGACATCTCACTGCAGACGGGTTCCATGGAACCATCCCCCGTGGTGTCCTCAGGCCAACAGCCTCCCCACAGAGTGCAGTTCAGCAGAGGAACGTTTCTGGAGGGAACAGAGGCTGATGAGACACAGCCCACACGCAGGCCTCACTGGTCCGGCTCCGTCTAAGGGGGGCATTCAAAGCACCTAAAGCAACGGACTCCAACCTGCAGATTCCAGAGACATCACCCCCTCAGAGTCTCTGCGAGGCTCCACTAAGCTGTGTGAGTTTGGGAAATGGCCACGAACTAAATAGCTGACTGTTTCCAGGTGAGTTTAGACGCTACTGCATTTTATGAAATACACTTCCGCTTTAAAAGTCTAAATAAAATGCACTGTAGTTTTATTTACTTGGGTTTTTTTTTTTATAGTTTTTATCCAGCTTTTTTTTTTTTTCTCAATCAGCGAATGTTTAGATAACCAACAAAAGCACTGGGCAGGGGCACTGGAAGTATTTGAGAAGATAAAGGGCCTCACCGTCTCGAACGTCAGGAGGCGCTGGTCCGGGAGCAGGTGACCGCACCTCTGGCCGCCCCCCACCCCCGCCCCCAGTGGCTGTGTCATCAGCCTTTGATCCACACTGGCCCCGGGCACGTGGAACCCAGGACCACACTCCCCGAGAGCTGGAGCGCAGACTCGGGGCTGCCGGCCGAAGCAGGAACCTCCTGCCTTTACCTCAGGCAAACTGGGGGTGAGGGCCATCGTCTCCCTGAAGAAGTTAAAGAACGTATTCAGAAGATCCAGGCACAAAGGAGCAATGAAGCACAGGTCTGCTCAGAGGCCAGCCCCCAGGAGAGACGGGCCCCACGCCGTCAACGCTGGTGGGAGCCCCAGCCCATTTATACACGGGCACGTCCCCCAGTCTGCAGAGGCTGGACACGCGCACAGGGCGAGCCGAGAACAGAAGCCCTTCTGGCGAACCACGTGGCCTGAGCTCCTGGCCGTGGCTGTGCGCACTCTGTGCCCCCGGAGGGCCAGGGCGAGACCCTCAGCCGCCTCCACCAGGGGCCGGGCAGCCCAGCCTCAGCCGCCTCCACCCCCAGGGTTCAGCAGCGGAGACGCTGAAACAAGCACTGAGGCCCGCATGCTGGAACTGGGGAGGGAGCCACGAAGCGAGTCCTCCACTGGCTTAAACTGGAGCCTGGTTTCAAGGCAAGAAAGAGAGGCAATCAAGAGAGCAGACCACGGAGAGAGGGTGGAGAGGGGCGGGCAAGGTGAGGAAGGGCAGGGAGGAGTGGACGGGGCAGCCCACAGTTGGTGCCGCCCGGCCTGTCCACCCGGAGGCGGCCCGATGCTGCCCTGGACGGTGCCCGCCTCTGCCCAGGACACANTCTCATGCCCCTTTGCTATCATTCCTTAATTCCTTCTCACCCAGGGCAATCATTGACCTGCTTTCTGTTTAATGACAGAAGTTTCGATTTTTTTAGAATTTCATGTAAATGTAAACATACTGTTTATAGGCTTCTGTGTCTGGCTACTTTAACTCAGAGTGATTTTGAGATTCATCTAAGTTGTTCCGTTTTTTTCTGTAGTTTCTTCAGTTTTTTGGGGTGGGAGGGCTGATGCTGAATAGTATACCATAATTCGTTTATCCATTCACTGGTTGGCAGACATTTTGGGTTCTTTTCAAATTTGGGCTGTATTGAACAGTGCTGCTGGTGAATGTTTGTGAACAAATCTTTATGTGGAAGTGCATTTTCATTTCTCGTGGAGTGGGATTGCTGGGTCATATGCTTAACTTAAAAAAAAAAAAAGCCAAACTTTTCCCAAAGTAGTTGTACTATTCATAGTCCCACTAGTAATATATGAAGGTTACAGTTGCTCCAGATTTTCTTCAAAACCAGATATCGTTATTTTTTTTTTTTTTTAATTATTTACTTGGTTTCACTGGATCTTAGTTGTAGCATGTGGGATCTAGCTACCTGACCAGGGATTGAACCAGGGCCCCCTGTATTGGGCGTTTAGAGTCTTGGACACTGGACTACCAGTGAAGTCCCATTAGTCTGGTTTATTAAATTTCAAAAGTTTTTTTGTATTGTTAAAAATACCTAACATAAAGTTTTCCTTGTTAACCATTTTAGAATCTTTAACTTTTTTTCCCCCCCTTGGAGTATAGTAGATTTACAGTGTTAGTGTTAATTTCAGTTGTAAAGCAAAGTGAATGTTATACATACATCCACTCTTTTTAGATTCGTTTCCCGTGCTAATGGGTCTAGTGGTATCTTGTGGTTTTAATTTGTCTTTCCCAAATAATAAAACGATGTTTAGCATCTTTTTATGTAGCTCAGTTTTTTGAATAGGCTAAAATTTAGTTTTTATACCAGTATACAGTCCTTTCCTTTCTAGAATCCTTTTTTGGTTTTGTTTTAGTCAGCTTAAGTTGTTAAATCAGGCTTGGACACAGCCATTGGCAGCTAACTATAGCTCAGCCTGTAAGAGTCAGTTCCTAGAGTAAGCAATACACAAGGTCCATTGGTGATAAGCCAGGAAAGGATAGGAAAGACTTGAGACAGAGAAGCTTTAGGAGCTTTTCAATATTGCCTTTCATAGTTACTCCATTGAAAAATATGATCAGGGATTACCCACTTCCTTTCAGTTTTAAGTTTCTTACCTGACATGTTTCTGGTGCTTGTCCTGTCTAAGCTTCCAGAGCTCGAGGAGTGTAGCGTATCACAAGAATATTATTGTAATCATTTATAGAAGTAAAACAGTAATTTGTTTTCATCTTTTAAAGAATTTGGGAAAGATAGTGCTTTCTAGGGGAAGATACTCTTTATATTTTCTCCATCAGGATACTTTCCAGTGAAAGTAAGAATTCATTGTGAGTTCAATAACTTCAGTACACATAAAATAATTGCTTTAAAAATAAAATTCTCAGGGGCTTCCCTGGTGGCTCAGTGGTAAAGAATCCACCTGCCAATGCAGGAGACATAGATCAATCCCTTATCTGGGAAGATGCCACATACTGTGGAGCAACTAAGCCTGTGTGACACAACTATTGAGCCTGTATTCTAGAGCCCAGGAGCCGCAACTACTGAAACCTGGAGCCCTAAACCCTGTGCTCTGTAACAGGAGAAGCCACCACAATGAGAAACCTGCGCACTTCTAGAGAATAACTCCTGCTCACTGCAGCTAGAGAAAAGCCCACTCAGCAGTGAAGACTCAGCACAGCTGAAAGTAAATAAAATTATACAAATTAGCAAATGAGTAAATAGAATTCTTGGGACTTCCCTGGTGGTCCAGTGGGTAAGACTCCACACTCTCAATGNTCCTGCTCACTGCAGCTAGAGAAAAGCCCACTCAGCAGTGAAGACTCAGCACAGCTGAAAGTAAATAAAATTATACAAATTAGCAAATGAGTAAATAGAATTCTTGGGACTTCCCTGGTGGTCCAGTGGGTAAGACTCCACACTCTCAATGCAGGAGGCCTGGGTTTGATCCCTGGTCGGGGAATTAGATCCCACATGCCTCAGCTAAAAATCCTGCATGCTGCAACAAGGATTAGTGATCCTGTATGGCTCAACTAAGACCTGGCACAGCCAAATACATGTGTGTGTTAGTCGCTCAGTCATGTCTGACTCTTTTCGACTCCATGGACTGTAGTGTGCCAGGCTCCTCTGTCCGTGGGATTCTCCAGGCAAGAGTACTGGAGTGGGTTGCCATCTCCTTCTTCAAGGAATCTTCACCCAGGGATCAAACCTGGATCTCCTGAATTGTAGACAGATTAATTGACATTCTCAGCCACCAGGGAAGCACAAATAAATAAATATTAAAAAAAATTATCTTCATCTAAAAATGGTTTTAATAATAGCAACTGTGCGGCATTGTCGTGAGGTATATTAGTGAAGGTAACAGTAAATTGTGTTGTGTTAATAAACTAAGTCTTAAAAAAATTCTTGAAAGAAGTCTAATTTCATGAAGAAGATTGTTTAAAGGTAAATGTCTATAGGATATAATTCATGTTTTGTTCAAAAAGCAGTTTCTGTATTTTCATTTTATTCCTAATGCATGAACATTTGTTCTTACACTGTCTGTAGCAGAAATAACAAAGTCTAATTGGTTTTTCTGTCATCACTGTTGCTTTTCTGCAAACCGTTTTCTACATTCATCCTTTAAAAAAAATGCTAATTCAGATCATGATCAGCAGGCAAAATGATGTAGAATTTAAAATCTCCACAACACAGAGTTATTTTAAGGATTCAAAGAGGTAAGTCATGTTGAGCACGTAATGCAGTGCTTAGCACATGGCTTTCACAACCAGGAGTTGTTACTATGATGATTTCATGCTTATGTATAAAACCATTCAGTTTAGGACTAAACTCCTTAACGTGGTTTGTGGTGGTGTGGCTTTTGTGAAATCTGTAGCCTTGAGTTCTTAATTTTTAAAAATAAGGTTATTTTTAACATAGCTGTTATTCTGTTATTATTATGTTTTATTACTTTTAATATTGTATATTATTTATATATCTATTAATATTANTTAGAAAGCACTCCCGCCTGTGCCTCCCGCGTCTCGCTGCCCAACCCCCACTGCTAGTGGCGGATGCAGGAGTCCACACTGCTATCCCACTTGGGGATTTGCTGTAGGGCTCATAATCTCTTGGTTTTAGTTATTATCTACTTTTCCTTCCTGCTATTTTGCCCTCCATGCTTCCAAGGCTTGCCTCAGACGGCTGTGAGAATTTTTCCTGGTGTTTGGAAACCTCTCTTTTTAAGAGTCTCTTCCCCAGGGGGGAATTCCCTTTCTTTCCCGGGACATATTTCCCTCCCTACCTCTTTTGACTCTTTTTTTTTGTCTTCTATATTTTTCCTACCTGTTTTTGAAGCCAATGATCTGCTTTGCTGGTTGCCTGAAGTCCTCTGCCAACCTTCAGAAGTTGTTTTGTGGAATTTACTCAGCGTTGGATTGTTCTTTTGACGAAATTGTGTGGGAGAAAGTGGTCTCCCGTCTTATTCCTCCGCCATCTTCCCGCCCTCTATATTGAAAGTTTTACATGAATTTAATAGCTTAATTTCTTGACCTAAGAGATTCATTGCAGCTCTGCTTGTGAGAATAACTGCCTTGATTGCCATAATTGCATCAGTTATAGTTTCTGCTGNTATTCCTCCGCCATCTTCCCGCCCTCTATATTGAAAGTTTTACATGAATTTAATAGCTTAATTTCTTGACCTAAGAGATTCATTGCAGCTCTGCTTGTGAGAATAACTGCCTTGATTGCCATAATTGCATCAGTTATAGTTTCTGCTGTTGCCCTGTCAAAAGAAGGGCATACTGCCTCGTTTGTCAATCAGCTGTCCAAAAATGTCTCCATAGCTCTTACTAAGCAGGAAATTATAGATAAGAAAAAAGAAAATAAGGTCAATGCTTTAAAAGAACCAGTCCTGCTTATGGTGCAAGAAGATTACCACGATTGTACTGTTAATACCATGTACTAGCAATATTATAGTAATGGAGAATTTATTAGGTACTCTTGGGAGTATAAATTATGTTAGATCTCTTCTTGAAACTTCTGGCTGCATTTCATATAATGTAATATATTTGTGCAATTCAACTCCTAGGTACACACAACTCGGTGACATAAAACAGAATTCTAAGAGCAATTTTGTTTATAAAAACTCCAATATAGATTAGATAGATGGATAGAGTAGAGACTATTCATATGTTACAAAATGAGAAAAAATGTATTGGCACAAGTAAACCACACAGAGAAATCTCACAAAAATGCATGTTAATTGCATAAGTATTACAGCAAAAGAGACACAGATGTATAGAACAGACTTTTGGACTCTGTGGAAGAGGGAGAGGGTGGGATGATATGGGAGAATGGCATTGAAACATGTATAATATCAAGTAAGAAATGAATTGCCAGTCTAGGTTCAATGCAGGATAAAGGATGCTTGGGGCTGGTGCACTGGGATGACTCAGAGAATAGTATGGGGAAGGAGGTAGGAGGGGGGGTTCAGGATTGGGAACTCATGTACACCCATGGCAGATTCATGTTGATGTATGGCAAAATCAATACAGTATTGTAAAGTAAAATAAAGTAAAATAATAAAAAATGAAATAAAATATTGAAAAACAACAACAAAAAAGAAATTACAAACTTAAAAATTAAATTGTCTCCAAGGTGCCATGCTGAATTTAAATGGATGTGTATTACCCCTCTACAACTGAATGAGTCCATGCACTCTTGGGATTGCACTAGGAATCATATTTTATGCATCTGGAATCATTCAGATGTTAGTATTGATATTTCTAAGTTACATCAGGATATTCAGAATATGAAGTAGGTGGATCCTGACTTTTCCTCTCAATGGCTTTCTAATCCTCTCTTTGACAATTTGGAGGAGTATCTTTCCCATGGATCCTTTTGTACAATAATGATTAATGCAGCTATGTGCTTATGCCTGTTAGTTCTGACTTGTGTAATAGCCCCATACCTTTTCAGAATACTCAACTGAAGTGTTCTGCTCTATCTACTGAGTTCCATACTTATGCTCTAAAAAATAAAAAAAAGCGGAGGTGTCGGGAGCCGTGTTAGGCATTACTGACAAAATGGAGGCAAGGTCCCAACCGCCCTCTCTTTGTCCCACAGGCATGGGCCCAGGATGAAGTAATTAGGCCATGTGATTATGACTTGTTTTTTCCTCTCTTCAGCTGAGTTGACTAAAAAGTAATATTATGGTGCTTATTGTTCTTGAAAGGAGCATGAAAAGGCACAAAGACTTCTGCAGCTGTGCTCAGAGAATAATTCATAAAGTTAATCATTGACGTTTGTTTAAGAAATTTTACAAAAGAGTGTTCCAGGATGAGCACACAGGCTGCAGCTTGGGGCCATGGGAAGGATTGCTATCTGAAGCCTATTTTTGAGGAAAATGTTTAGGGCAAAGGAGTTTCCTGAATTTAGGGCTTAGAAATAATTAAAATAGTTAGAAGTTAAAGATTTAAAGAATGTTGTTATGTTAGCATATTTTATTATAGTTTATAGAGGTTAGAAATTTTAGAGATATTAATAGCTAGAAGCCTTTTTAAGAGATAGTGAGCTCAGGATGTTAGGGGCAAACAGGACTTAGAAAGATAAGAAACAAACTGAGGAATGTATCATGAGTTACAATGCAATCACAAGTTAACTATAGGACACATAAGAGGAAGTAGATAATACATGGTAAAGCTGATTCCAAGGGAATCACTAAAGCAGGAACTCTGTTTGAAGGGCAACAATGATTTATGGAAATAATAAATCTGGGTGAGTGAGAACTGAAAAATGTCAAACATCTGACCTAATGTTTTGTGGTTTTTCCAGTAGTCATGTATGTATGTGAGAGTTGGACTGTGAAGAAGGCTGAGTACCGAAGACTTGATGCTTTTGAATTGTGGTGTTGGAAAAGACTCTTGAGGGTCCCTTGGACTGAAAGGAGATACAACCAGTCAATTCTGAAGATCAACCCTGGGATTTCATTGGAAGGAATGATGCTAAAGCTGAAACTCCAGTACTTTGACCACTTCATGAGAAGAGTTGACTCACTGGAAAAGACTTTGATGCTGGGAGGAATTGGGGGCAGGAGGAGAAAGGGACGACCGAGGATGAGATGGCTGGATGGCATCATGGACTCGATGGTGCGAGTCTGAGTCTGGGAATTGGTGATGGACAGGGAGGCCTGGCGTGCTGGGATTCATGGGGTCGCAAGGAGTCGGACACGACTGAGTGAGTGAACTAAACTGAACTGAACTGAATGCTTTTGTAAATGTATAAAAGAAAATCTTAAACTTGAAATAAATGTGCAGTCCAAAAATGTTGAGAGGTTGTATCATTACTCGCTGACACCGTCCCTCCCTTCAGGTTGAATTTCTGGCTGCTGGAGCTAGACTCTGGCACCTGTTCCTCTGGTTGTTTACTTTCCAAATTTATCTTATCTTTTCTCAGGCACTATTAACCAGTGGGCTCACAAAGTCTGTGGACAAGGCATTTCAGAAAACTCTGCTCAGTGTTCATGCAGCTATCTGAAGGCTGGGAGGGAAACTATAGTAGCTTTCAGGAAAATCTTAGATGAAGTAGGACAGAGAGAACCAATCATGTGCATTCCAAGAATGAAACATATGGACAATCAAGGTCCTACTATGTAGCTGCTGGCTCAGATAGTAAGGAATCCGCCTACAATGTGGGAGACTTGAGTTCAATCTCTGGGTTGGGAAGATCCCCTACAGGAGGGCCTGGCAACCCACTCCAGTATTCTTGGCTGGAGAATACACATGAAGAAAGAAGCTTGGTGAGCTACAGTCCATGGGGTTGCAAAGCTTTGAACATGACTTAGCGAGTGAGCACAAATACTTTATTGCAAAGAGAAGTATGCTCAATATTCTGAGATAAAATACAATGGGAAATATCA
Source organism: Neotragus pygmaeus (assembly GCA_006410875.1). Lineage (NCBI taxonomy): Eukaryota > Metazoa > Chordata > Mammalia > Artiodactyla > Bovidae > Neotragus > Neotragus pygmaeus. The sequence goes on along the minus strand of SJYV01005775.1, from coordinate 426 downwards.
AATAGAATACACACACACACACACACACACACACACACAAAATATGTCAGTTCAGTTCAGTCACTCAGTCATGTCTGACTCTTTGTGACCCAATGAATTGCAGCACACCAGGCCTCCCTGTTCATCACCAACTCTCAGAGTTCACTAAGACTCACGACCATCGAGTACATACTGCCATCCAGCCATCTCATCCTCGGTTGTCCCCTTCTCCTCCTGCCCCCAATCCCTCCCAGGATCAGAGTCTAATCCAGTGAGTCAACTCTTCGCATGAGGTGGCCAAAGTATTGGAGTTTCAGCTTTAGCATTATCCCTTCCAAAGAAATCCAGGGGCTGATCTCCTTCAGAATGGACTGGTTGGATCTTCTTGCAGTCCAAGGGGCTCTCAAGAGTCTTCTCCAACATCACAGTTCAAAAGCATCAATTCTT
>SJYV01005773.1:4419-23439 GCA_006410875.1 Neotragus pygmaeus | reverse complement strand
GCCAAAGCCTTTGACTGTGTGGATCACAATAAACTGTGGACAATTCTTCAAAAGATGGGAATACCAGACCACCTGACCTGCCTCTTGAGAAATCTGTATGCAGGTCAGGAAGCAACAGTTAGAACTGGACATGGAACAACAGACAGGTTTCAGATCAGAAAAGGAGTACATCAAGGCTGTATATTGTCACCCTGCTTATTTAACTTATATGTAGAGTACATCATAAGAAATGCCGGACTGGATGTACCACAAGCTGGAATCAGGATTGCTGAGAAAAATATCAATAACCTCAGATATGCAGATGACACCACCCTTATGGCAGAAAGTGAAAAAGAACTAAAGAGCCTCTTGATGAAAATGAAAGAGGAGAGTGAAAAAGTTGTCTTAAAACTCAGCGTTCAGAAAACTAAGATCATGGCATCCAGTCTCATCACTTTATGGCAAATAGATGGAGAAACAGTGGAAACAGTGGGAGCCTTGGTTTTTTTGGGTTCCAAAATAACTTCAGATGGTGACTGCAGCCACGAAATTAAAAGACGCTTGCTCCTTGGAAGAAAAGTCATGACCAACCTAGACAGCTTATTAAATAGCAGAGACATAGCTTTGCAACAAATGTCCGTGTAGGCTATAGTTTTTCCAGTAGTCAAGTATGAATGTGAGAGTTGGACTATAAAGAAATCTGAGAGCCAAAGAATTGATGCTTTTGAACTGTGGTATTGGAGAAGACTCCTGAGAGTCCCTTGGACTGCAAGGAGATCCAATCAGTCCATCCTAAAGGAAATCAGTCCTGAATATTCACTGGAAGTATTAGGTAGTTAGAATAGGAAAAAGGAGTCCAGAATGGCGGTGGCTAAAAGACAAGGAATGGAAAAGCCCTTGAAAAATAGAACAAAGGAAAGTCTGAGAACCAGAGGACCTCAGGTAGGACAAACAGCACTCCTGGCTCGCCCAATTTNATTAGGTAGTTAGAATAGGAAAAAGGAGTCCAGAATGGCGGTGGCTAAAAGACAAGGAATGGAAAAGCCCTTGAAAAATAGAACAAAGGAAAGTCTGAGAACCAGAGGACCTCAGGTAGGACAAACAGCACTCCTGGCTCGCCCAATTTACATTGGGCAGGCGCAGGGGGAGGAAAAAACAGAGAAAGAGGAGCCACAGGCCCGGGGGTGTGTCTCCCCTGCGTCCATGCACTCTCTCTCTCTTGCTCTTCTTTTCATGTCTTTTGGGTCAGCATGCCCTCACGCTTCAAGGATGTATTTTCCTTTATTTTCTAAAAAAAACTGAGCAGTAACATGGAGCTGTAACACTGTCCGAGAGTTGTGACACGCTGAGGGCTTTAACGTCTGTCGCTTCAAATTTTTGTTGTGAGGAGACAGAACCAAAGAAATTATACATTCTCCTGAGAGAAGGACTGATGCTGAAGCTGAAGTTCCAATAGGACACGTGATGCAAAGAACAGACTCATTTGAAAAGACCCTGATGCTGGCAAAGATTGAAGGCCGAAGAAGGGGATGACAGAGGATGAGACGGTTGGATGGCATCACCGACTTGAGGGACATGAGTNTTTTCTTTGTACTTCTTTTTTTTTTAAAATCACTAATGGGAAATTCCAAAAAGGGAGAACATTCTTTTTTTGGGCTATTAAGCATATGGAGTGTTTGCATTTTCAAAAAAAAAAAAAAAAGAATTAATGGAAAATAAGATTCTGTTATGCTCTAGTGCTGCAGCTTTGCAATATAATGTATCACAGGCTGGTTACAAGTCAGTCTTTTAGCAGGATTATACATGATCAAAGCTTTTGGATTCAGAGTTATTTGGCTTAAGTGATTTGAAAATAATGTCATGGCTTAAGCTATCCTATCTTCTCTCTGTTCATATAATGATGATGGTTTGCTTAAGTGGGGCTGTCCATCTCTGATTATATCTAATTAATTATGCATATATTCATTTAATATCTAAACATCTCAGAAGTTTACCATAGGCTTAAGTTATTAGCAGGATTAACCATTTTACTTTACAAATATTAATATTTAAAGATCTGGCTCTTTTCTCTCTTAGAATTCTTTTGCAATGCACTAAACATAAGAGAGATGATATAGAATTTCTGTTTAATTTTTCTCAAATGAAATATAGTCTTATCAGACTCGTTGTCAATGTGTTTTCAAATCTTAAAGAACAGAGATATATTTAAATTCTTTCAACACAGTGGTCTTTAATGTATGACATTGATATTCATTATTGTCAATAAATATTTATTAAAGTGATAAGAATAATGCTATGGTTGGTTATCAGAGAAGACAGGGCGTGTTACACATATCTGTTAGTTATCTCAATCTAAGGCCCTTTCCATTGCTTTTTTGTCATATCTGTAAGCCATCAAGTGACATTCAGAGAGTTGGATTTTGATCTCCAGTAGGATGTTAACACCTTGGCAGGAATATGTACATCTAATCCTTTTCTGAATGTTTCAGCCAAGTAACATCCTTCGGAACATATTAGTCTGGACATCCCCACCCCCACCCTCAAATATTATGGGATGAAGTAAGAAAGAAGAAAAGTTCTGAGAGTAGGAGGAATCAGAAACATTTTCTTTGTTCAAATTTTACCTACCTAGTCTTGATTTCTTTAGAAAAGAGTATGATATGAAAGACTGTCAACTAAGCTTAATATTATTTTCTTCAAGAATTAGTTACTTGAGTGATTTAGTATTCACAATTTAACTGGAATTTTAACTTCACAAATTTTTTATATTTCTTAAGTGTATATATATATGAAAATCTATGACACAACTTAAAAAATTGTTATTTTACCTCAAGAGGCACATGCATTNATTATTTTCTTCAAGAATTAGTTACTTGAGTGATTTAGTATTCACAATTTAACTGGAATTTTAACTTCACAAATTTTTTATATTTCTTAAGTGTATATATATATGAAAATCTATGACACAACTTAAAAAATTGTTATTTTACCTCAAGAGGCACATGCATTCATGTAAGTATGTAAATGAAAAATTATGTATATGTATCAACTAAATAAAATGTGCTTCAATGTATAATTATATGTTAATATACATTTACTTTCATGATATTTAATTATTGAGATTAAAGAAAAATTTGATAGATTTTCCCAGAATATAAACTCCCTTTGATGATTCAGGCACTTAGAGAAAAATAAATTATCTAATTAGTAGAATTTTGAGGTAATATTTAAAATTTTCCTTGTTTATGTGATTTTATTTATTTTAAATCACACTATGCTTATTTAGTTTATGAACATATAATAGTATTAAAATTATTAAATTACTATGCAGCCTTTATTCATTTCTATTTTTTATACTTAGAAGAGTTTTTTGTTTAGTTGGATTTGTTTTTTAAAGCAAAAATTTTATGCACTTATTTCCAACTCCTAGCAAAACNATGAACATATAATAGTATTAAAATTATTAAATTACTATGCAGCCTTTATTCATTTCTATTTTTTATACTTAGAAGAGTTTTTTGTTTAGTTGGATTTGTTTTTTAAAGCAAAAATTTTATGCACTTATTTCCAACTCCTAGCAAAACAAATCCTTCCAGTGACTCAGATCATAGAGCATAGTATAAAAAGCTATAAGAACTCATTTAGACATATATCAAGTCATCATGTTTCATTTTAAGTTTTTTCAATTACACCTCAATAAAACTGAAAAAATAAGTAGATGGTATTATTCCAGTGTAAGATAGGATTTTAAATTATTGTTACCCAATTTCTTTGAATATATTTTAAACAGATTGTGTATTTTAAACATTATTTTGTGCCTTCAGGGGAAAGAACTAATTTAGGATAAAAGGCACTGCAGTGGGGGAAGCAGACATCTGGGAACAGAAAGACTTGGGGTCGTGTCCTAGCTCCCCCATCATAATATCCCTGTGAATTTAGGAGTTCATTTAAAAGTCCCCAAGCTCCAGTTCCATCATGTAAATGGGAGACAAAATGCCTTCCATGTCTTCTGCATTGACAAAGATTACATATGAAAATGCATTGAAAGTAGAAAGTGTTAGCAGTTGTCAAGAAATGCTATAACTCACAGAGTACGTTCATCCTTTGAAACAGTTATTTTAAGGCCAAATATTTTGTACATAATGAGAAAAGATATCAATTTCTCAACTTATGTAACAGATTGGTCTTTTGAGAGCTGCCATGGGCTTAGGATGACCTTGGATGGAAGCATCAAGTTCTGTTTATGGCTTCGCAGTCTCATGACCATAACCTTTCTATGGTCTAATAGTAGCAATAACAACAAGTAGAATCATAGCACTAGCTATGAGATATATGTGCACAGCTCATTAAATGGAATGCTATATTATTATTTCATGACACATGATCTTGCTTTACTCAGTAGTAAAATAAAGAATAAATTCACACCTGGAGGATCCCAGGAACGGGGGAGCCTGGTGGGCTGCTGTCTACGGGGTCGCACAGAGTTGGACACGACTGAAGTGACTTAGCACAACACGGTGAATTTCAGAGCATATTTCCATCAACTTAAAACTCTCCTGCTAGTCCGTAGTCAATCCCCATCCCCCTCTACAACGTTGTGTGGATACATGTGTGTTCAGTCGTGTCCAGTTTTTTTTGACCCCGTTAACTGTAGCTTTAGGTAACCAACAATCTGCATTCTATCTCTATAGGTTTGCCTTAAGTAGAAATTCCATATGAATGGAGTCATGCAACATAGTCTTTTTTTTTTTTTTTTTNGGCTGAGCACCAAAGAATTGATGCTTTTGAATTGTGGTGTTGGAGAAGACTCCTGAGAGTCCCTTGGACAGCAAGGAGGTCAAACAAGTCAATCCTAAAGAAATCAACCCAGAAAATTCATTGGAAGGACAGATGCTGAAGCTAAAGCTCCAATACTTCGCATCCAAGGATGGGAAGAGTAGACTCATTGGGAAAGACCCTGATACTGGCAAAGATTTAGGGCAGGAGAAGAAGGGGGCAAGAGAGGATAAGACAATTAGATGGCATCATCGACTCAATGGACACGAATCTGAACAAACTCCAGGAAATAATGAAGGACAGGAAAGCCTGGCGTGCTGCAGCCCATGGGGTCACAAAGAGTTGGACATAACTGAATGACCTAATGAAGAACAACAACAAAAGTGACTAACTTTGCTGTACAGCAGAAACGAATTCAACACTGTAAATCAACTACACTCTTGCAAAACATTGATTTAAAAAAAAATCAAAATAAAGTAAAAGAGAATCCTAACCCTCCCTGAACTCACAGCTTAGTTAAGAAAATTAGAAAGTCAAAAAATAATTATGCTATAATCAGGCCCATTCCTGGCTTGTAGGAGTTTGAAGTGTATTTGGTGATTTCCAATAGCTTCCAAACAAAGAGTAGGACCCTGAAATACAGCATGAAAAAAACATTTCTAACAAAGCTCCAATTTGCATTTGAAGCATTTGTCTCATTAAGATAGTGCTCAAATAAACGGTTCACTTGATTAGGCTGAAAACAGACCCAGAAACCAAGTTCCAACAACACTCCCTCCATACCTCTGATCTAGTGGTATCAGAGGTATCTAGCTCGCATCATCAGCATGGGCTATTTCCAGACCCAAAGACCCAAAGAAAAGAATTTCAGTAGTTCGAGGGATAAGACTTGGATTATTAGTAGAGCTTTATGGCACCATATATTAAGATAATAACTTCAAAGGGGGAGGTTAGGACTTTGGATAACACACCCCTTTGACCACATGGATCTCCCACAAATGGAGGAGGGTCAGAGACTTTTAAATCAGGTTCACTCTTTCCTAAGCCTGGGGGTGGTACTAACTATAATTATCTTAAACAAGGTATTCATAAAAGGGCAGTGGAACCCTGAATGGGAGTTCTTCTTTCCAGGAGTGAGGAAGTTTTCAGACAAGAGATGGCATTTGAGATGGGTCTTACAGCATGAGTGGGAGTTTCCCACGTAGAGAAAGGAGGGAAGGGCACTCCAGGAAAAGAAACAGCATATGGGGAAAAACAAGAGTTTGAAAGAGTGGCATATTCAGAGAGTGGTGAGAAGTTACTTGTGGCTGAGGCGTAGAGGGCATGTGGGAGATGAGGAGAGATGAAGGTGGCAGGGTTTGCAGAGGGAAGATTGGGAAGGCTTTGATCATGAAGACTGAGGTTCTCCCAGAGGCATTGGCGATTATATAAATGGTAGCATGGCAGACTCTAGACATCAACCTTGTGATTTCAGAAAGGACCTACAGCAACGTGGACAGAAAAGAACTGGAGAGATCAGCTGAGAGGCAGTTACACCCCGAAAATAATGGAACAGAAGGCCCTTGTCATCACAAACATTCTTCTCTGTGTCTCACTTATGGTATGGGGTCAGGAACATGAAGAAGGAAGAGAAAGTTCTTAAAAGCATAGTTACTTCCAAAATATGAACAACTGCAACAAGAACAGGGACCTAAGATGAACAAATACTTAAGAGGGAGAACTGGGAGAATTTGGTCACTTGTCAAAGGAAGGGAGGGTAAGGCAAAGCAAGGTCTAAGTATGATGTCGAGGTTTCCAGATTCAGCGGATTGCAGGGTTGTTAACTGAGGTGAGACGATGAGGAGAGGAACAGGTTATCTGAATTTGACAAAATTCACTTCATTCCAATGGTACTGTCCCGCGTGGAAGCACAGTGGCAGACCGCAGTGTTCCTGGCCTACCCTGAAAGACCCCTCAAATTTTTACTTTTTCCCCTTTTTAAACATTTTCTGGTCTTTGTTAAGAGATCAGCACTTGTCTCGTATTTTTGTTGTCAAAGCCCCAAAACGGACTGTAAATCAAAACATCCTCTATGTTACAGTTAAAAGATTAAACAAGGACCAAAAGATGGACTCAGTGGCTCCTTCAGATCAATTATGAAAACTTCAGGATACCACTGCTATGATTTCTTAAAAGTTCCTTAAAAGTTCCATCCCAATGAGCTGAAACTGTCAGATCAGATCTCCAAATAAGAGGTATAATTGCCAACATCTGCCAAGAAGGCCTTGGGGTAATTTGAAGAAGTAAGGATGTTGTTTTGTCTTTAATCCTTCTGATGACTGACTTTTCTCCTCCATAAAAATGCTTAGTTTTTATTCTCCTAGAGCAACAGGAGTCCTGTTGGAAATATCTTTTATACCAACTCTGTGCGTGTTTGAAATATAAAGGCAAACTACAGCTCAGCCATTTAAATTTCTCCTTCCCATTTCTCCCAAACGCTTTGGATCATTTTAAGGATTCCAGAATAAGCATTTACAGCTAGCTCAGGCCCTGAGAGAACCATCAGGGAGACTGACCTAGGAAGAGAGCTGGTGTACTCAGCCAAGGCCCAGAAAGAGTAAATACTGGCCAGTCCTCTGCAGAGCTCTGTAAGCCACACAAGAGGCATAGCTTCAACTACTGCAGCTGCGCTGGGAGGGAATGTCTCTGACTCTCCTTGAGCTGTCTGCGTGCTTCTCAGCCTCTCAACCCGTCAATCTGGTACCATTCAGTGATTACTAAATGTACAAACAACAATGACAAAAAATCAGATACAACAAAAACAATATTAGCTGGGTAAGGAAGACAGCAATAATGTATAGACACAGGATGACTACTTTCAGTTTAATAGAAATATTATATCAGCAACTTGAGTAATGTAGATATCTGTGATTGTGACTGCCATATACAAAAACCACCATGAAGGCTTTTATGTAACATTCTTTCAGGCATATATTCCAAAGTAAACAGTCTTTAGAAGATTGTTTTTTTAAAGTGCAATTTCTTTCTTCTAATTATATGAACATATTGAAGATTTTCTCCAGACTTCTTGAAAAATTATTCTATTTTTCCCTTTTTAAGTTTCTAATTAATTCAGGGTTTTTTCCCCCGATAGAAACATATTTTTGAAAGGCCTCAATTATTTGCTCTTCCTAAATGTTTTCCATTGCAAGGATTGGAGGTGATAAATCACATTCAGTTTATCTCCTACGGTTTCTTCTAGCACATTGTCAACTCCCCTCTCACCCTCGTGTGCACACCCCCTGCATGGCAACTGCATATGGGACAGTGTAAAGGCTGTGGGATAAGTGACACTATTAGCACAGTGTGGTGGCTTTGATGTGTAGCTCTCGGCAGGGTTGCCAGAAGAGTGACAGACTCCTGCTCTAATGCAAAGACTATTTCTCATTTACTCGCTTCACTTCCAATGGTCTTCTATTACCATTAGTGGCAGAGAGCAGACAGACACCATGGCGGAAAAATGTCACATCCTTGGGATTAGTTTATTGTGCTGAGTGCCAGCTTTGTGTACATAAAAACCCCTTGTTAAAAAATAAAAATAATCAAAACATTTTTATCAAGAAAAATATTCAAACATATAATAGGTATCAAAGCGAGGTCAGTTGTGTTTAATTCAGCTAGGGAGAATGTCGTCTCGACCACCACTCCCCGAACCTGGCATAGAGGTGCAGAAACTCCATTTTCTGTGCAGTTTTCTGAGGCAGAAGCTGTCCTAGTCTCCCTGCGGGTGCCAGTGTGCCATGAATCTAGTTTTGCCATTTTCTAAGCCTTGAGTGAAACGTTGTTCCCAAACAGGAACAACAACAAAAAAATTAATGAATAATTTTGTATCTAAAAATAAATCGTATTAATGGTTGAAAGTGGAGGAAAAAAGAAGAAAATGGGATCAAAGGCACCCAAGAAAACAGGGTGGATTGCACACTGTGAATGGAGGAGGAGTTAACCAGTGAGCAGTCAACCAGAGGGTTTAAAGCAGAAGCCAACCCACCTATAAATGTGGGAACATTTTAAGTGTGAGAAAGCTGTTAAAGGGGACTTAAAAGAACAAAAAGTACCATTTGTTCCCCTAATTAACTTTGAAGAGTCTAATTAAGGGCAACATAAAAGCTTAAGAAATGTTGGTTATTAGGCATGTACTTTAACTTGATCAGTGAGATGGTATTCTTGTAAACAAAGATGCTAATTTCACCCAGCCCAAAATAAACCTCTCTGCAAATATCTCACAACATAATCATGCAGTACCTTGGGAGCAGAATCTCTATCTAGTGCAGGCTGCCTCTTGAGGGTCTTAATTCTAGGCATTAATAGCACTCAACTTAAAGACACCACCAAGGATAAAGAACATTCTGACAGTTTGGTCTGAACGTAGCCACTCCTCAAAGGAAGCTTCTTACTGTATTATAACCTGCCTGAGCAGCTCTAAGAATTGACAATTTCAATCATCAAGCGATAAAACTTTATCTCTAAAAAGGAGACAAGCCAGATAAAAATTAAAGAGCATTTGTACCTGATTAAAACAATACATTAGTATTATTCAAGGTTAAGTTAGGCTTTGCTACAAGATTATGTTTAAATTTTAGTTTTTAACACAAACAGATTTAGGGAAAATAGAGAGCATTTCTTTTTAGAAAAGGAATCTGCCAGTAAGTAATATAAAAGTGACTGTAATATTAGAATAATGGGATTATGTGATTGTGTTTTTATCTAATTCTCCTTTAGTTGCTCTTAGGAGTTGCTCTATGAGGGAATGAAGGAACCTTCATCCCAGAGTTGAAAACTTTGACTTCTGGGAACTTGTCTTATGTTTTGATTCAGTGAAAATAGGTGCCTTCAGTTGGGGAAATTCAGATGAAGGTCTTTTCTAGGAATGCTTCACAGGGAAGCTAATAAAGAGCTTTGCATTTTTTGTGAAAAAGGAATTATGATTTTTATTATTGTTAACACCAATATTAAGCACAGGAGTTTGTGAAGGTAGACAATTGTGGCTTAAGGATATAATCACACCAAACGAATTCCCACTCCTGTACAGTGTTTTGAATTACCATAGCCTGCAGTAGGTAGTGATACTTTGCAATTGGCATGCCATTAAAACTAACCCTAAAGCTTGCAGCTAGGGCAAAGAGAGGCTTCTATGATGCTTTGAGACTTGGTTCTAAGATTGGCACTCAAAAGGACAGCTTTCAAAGAGGGCAGTGTCTACGAGCCTTGAGATGAAGGATTATAGATTATAAATAGAATGAGTATTAAATATATATTTTGGCATACAGATACGTCTAAGGATTTTCTCCTGCTAGACTCTCAATAGCCTACTGCCTGTACTTAACCTGGCAAAATCTTTGGGGATGACTACTTTGTTAGGGTTTCTTGCCCCTAGAGAACCAACGGAATGTAGAAATTACAAGACCACAAAAACGACATACACTAGAGTCAAATTGGAAGAGTTACACAAAATTAAGCACCCTGGACTGGGCAACAGTGTGACCTAATCTTTAAGTCTACAAATACAGCTCTTGTGAGCTTCTACACAAACCAGAATGTACTGAGTGAAGAAGGGCGAAGACAGGGTGGAAAAGAAGGATAATATATTAAAGAACATGCAGAAGGCAGAATCACTAATCAGTTTCTTTAAGCCCAGCTCTTGTAATTTACCCTTCAAATTATTACTTAGAAATTATTGGGCCCAGGAAAATCCTGGTGGCTCAGATGGTAAAGAATCTGCCTGCAATGTAGGAGACCTGAGTTTGATCCTTGGGTCAGGAAGATCCCTTGGAGAAGGAAATGGCAACCCACTCCAGTATTCCTGCCTGGGGAATTCCATGGACAGAGGAGCCTGGTGACAGGCTGTAGTCCATGGGGTCCCAAAGAGTCAGACACGACTGAGCTAGGGGTCAAATCGTGAAATCAGGCCCAGAAAAATTAATTACACCGTTCCAAATTGTAATTATCTTGCCTGAGAGCATACATGCAGCTTCCATCAGCGGTTTCCTTTCTCCTACAGTTCTTCCATCACTTAGGTTAGGGAATGCCATCATCTTCCAGAAACAAATACAGAAGCGTTTGTTACCCACACCAAATCCTTTGGGAACAAATGGACAAGAATGAAGGACAGAATCCATTTCAGATCTATCACCAAGTATATTTCAAGTACTACCTGAGGTTTGATAAGGCTTGATCATATCATAGAAACTGCTTTTATCATCCTACTCAATTAGTGAGAGGAATTACCCCCCAAGAAAATCAATGGAGACAAAAATCATTTTTCTTGTGAAAAGAAATGAGAACATGTATAGATATTTGATTACAGAATTCCTCTCTGATATGACAAAGGCTAGTCCATGATATTTTTCTGCTTTACTGGGACTATGTGACTTTAATATGTCCATGGAACCTTGTGTGTCTTTACCTGTAGTGAGGACTAATTTAATGCTAATTGCTTAGCATTGTCATCTGTCAGTGCTGTCTGCAACACCTTACTACCTGTGTGTAGCTTTGGGTACGAATGCTTGGTCAGCACATGTATCTGTTTATTAGCCTTTTCACTTATCTATATTCTTTATTTTTCACTTTAGCCAAATCAAAATAAAAACAACAATGAATTGTTACTGGGAGCACCCTAAGTGTTGCCCTGTAAGTAATGTGTGGATAACTTTTCATCACTTTCCAGATTTAAATGTTTATAGAAGAAATGAATTCAGAAGACTGAGAGTGACCTAGGTCTGTATGCTGAGCCTTTTTTTAATGCAGTGCATACCTATTACACATTTTCTCAAAACTCACAGCCTTGCAACTTAGAGTACTTCTATAAGGATAAAGAAACTCCCTGGCCTTCTCTTCATCAAAGGTTAGGTGATAAATAAGAGAACATGGACCAAACTGACCATTCTTCTCCCAATAAAAATGAAACCAGGCATTATTTTGAAACCTTGTGGGAGGCTAACCTATTGCTTCCTCTCGGTTGTTTCTCTGGGCGTCTAGAAGCATGTTTCCTGAGGTTAACTCATGCAGGTATGGACCTTGTCCTCCCAGGGAAAGAGGGAATCTTTCTCAAATTCCATTAAGACTTGTTTTCCAAAGCTGCATTTCTTCTAGGTGTTTTTTGAAGGAGTATGTAAGATGGCACTAGCAGTAAAGAACCCGTCTGCCAATACAGGAGACACAAGAGATGTGGGTTCAAGCCCTGAGTCAGGGAGATCCCTTGGAGAAGGAAATGACAACCCACTCTGGTATCCTTGCCTGGAAAATCCTATGGACAGAGAAGCCCAGCAGGCCACAGTCCATGGGGGTTCAGGGAGCCAGACACAGCTGTGCACATACATAGTCGTATGTAACAAAACTACACATCTGTATTGAAAGGCCCCGAATATGCTTTCCCTCCAAAGAATATTTCCTATTAGCATATTCAGATAAACCATGGAAGCCAAATTTTAACCTTCGGAGTCCAATACCAGAGGCATATCAACACACCTTCACTGCCTGATATATGGAGAATGAAACACTCTATCAAGATGTTCTAACATCATAGGTGAGATGAATGGCTACAAAAATAATTCAGCAAGATACACTAGGGGTCAAAGATTTGGGGTGGAGTTATACACCCACATTCAGAAGTAGCAGCTTGTTTCCTGTCATAGATGGAAAGGGACTTGCTAGTGAGAATGCTGTCTGCCAGACACGACACTGGATAGATACCCACTTTTTATGCAGCACACACTTCAAGGTATTGGGGCACATTACTCAATGAATCTGTACTGATACATTCACACTGTTTCTCAGTCTCCTGGTGTGAATCAACCACATCCATCCAGGATGAATAACAGAGGTTGGAGTCTACTTGCAGATATGGGGCATAGAGGAGGTAATTCAGTCTCAGGGATACAGACTTGAAATCATTGAGAAAATGTTCTTTCTAATCCATGGAGCTAACCATTTGAACAAGGGAAAGAGAGGTACTAGAATAATGTGGGTGGGCCAACATAAAATTTTTATAAGAACTGTTATATCTCAACCATTTAAATTGACACTTTCCTGAAAGACGGTTTTCAAAAGCATGCTGCAGGTGAGTCTAAATTGCACAAATGAAAAAAAGGAAGGTGCTAAAGTGCAAATTGACATGTCATCTCCTAAAAGTTATTCATTATTAGGATCGTGAAATACCTGAAAAACATTTGTGATTTCTGTGTGACTTGTTTTATTTTTTAACAAAAATTCTGCGTTGGTGTTAAACAGATTTTCAACCCTCAACAAACCAGATGGCTAATCCAAAATTATTACATGAAATATGAATAGGAAACTAAGAACTGTACTCTGCAAAAAGATAATGAGAATTTTTCAGCATTTACATTTTTACCAAATAAGTTATAGTTTTATTTCATTGGTATCTACTTTGGAATTGTAACAAATAGTGCCAATGATAATTATCAAACATCTATATTTAGGGAAAACTAGCACATGTGTATCATAAATAATAGCACAAATTGATATTTCTGAATTGCCTGTTTTTCTAGATATAGACATTTGGTAATTATCGCCAGAGTTGGCATGTAAAGAGGTGTTTAGACAATTTTTTAAATGCATATTGCTTACTCAGACAATGCACTAATGATATTCTGCAGTGAAAATCATATTTAGGTAAGTTACAATAAGGTGAGATCTTGACCCAGTAGATAATAAAGGAAAAGTATACACTGCAGCTTAGAGAACACAACCACTTCACTTTAGGGCCACCAGGAACAGCTCTGTCTGTGACTGATAAACCATTTGCTAATCTAATAGCGGTCCCTAGGTAGAATAACTTTGACCTTAAAACTAAAATGTTTACTGCCCAAATATTATTTCTGTTCCTTGGCACAAAGAAGTTCATTAATTCTGCATCGCTTGTCTGTCTCCTGCAGCTTTCAGTTCTGACTTNCCCCACCTCACCCCCGCCAGGCACCGCCCCCAGGCACAGACCCCGCCCCGTCCGCAGGGGGGCGTCTGGGAGCGCTCCGTGTTCCACTCCCCGCTGGGCTACCCCAAGGCCTATGAGTGATTTTCTTGGAGAGCAGGCCTTGGCTCTGCAGGGATGGGGCCGACGGAAGCCCCCTGTCAGCACAGTCTGTCTGCGTTCCCTGGGACACATGCCTCTCTGGGGCTCTAGGGCTGTGAGTGCCCCGCCGTGCCCTGGCCCTGAGCAGTGGTTGTGGCCATGGCGGCCGTGGTTCTGCCTTTGGAAGGGCATGGCCTGTTCCTGCACTCAGCCCGGTGTGGTCCGGGCATGGCCCGGGCACCTGCCCTCACCCTGCACTCGTGGATCCTAGATCCTCGGAGCAGTCACCCTCGCGGGAGGCAGGCACAGTCCTGACCGCAGGGACACCCCTCCTTAGCCCCCGGCGCTTCCCACCCTGAAGGATGGGTCTAACAGCGAGGGCCCAGCGGGTGGCCACGGTGCTCCACAGGCTCTGGGTCTCACCAGCCTCCCCAGCAGTGGAGGGGAGATTTATCTTTCTGACTTTATGAGGCACTGGCAGAGAGAGGCCGGGAGGCAGGAGCTGGATAATTGATGGCCTGGTGCCGCGGGATCTGAAGGGAGGCCAGCCGGGCAGAAGCGAGTGGTCGTGTGTCTGCCATGGAGAGCGGGGAGGCCAGCCAGAGGGCTGGTACCAGGCTCGGGGCCCCGGGGCAGAGCTCAGAGCGCTGGAGCGCGGGAGCCCCTTCCGTCTGGTGCCCGTCCACTACCCAGCAACCTCGCAGCTCCGGCAGCCTGGTGATCCACACCCCAACCACTGGGCCTGGACGTGGTCTCTGTCCGCCCTGAGCTCTGCTCTCGGCCACCTGAGCCGTGGGGATGGGCTGTGGGGCCCCCAGCTCTCCTTGGTGGCAGCCTTGGTCTCCGCCTCCCCCAAGGAGATCCCTCCTGGGCACCCCTGCCCTCATCCCCATGCTCTCCTACCCCTCCCCCACCATCTCCTGCAGCCTGGCGGCCACTCCCCTGCCAAGGGCGGAGCACCCCCAAGCAGCCAGCGGGTGGGAATGGGGGCCTCTAGGAGCCCAGGCCTCACTGAGGTCCTTGTGTGCCCCGCCCTCCTTCCTGCTGAGCCTGGTGTTGGGCACCACATGTCTGGGGGGTTTCATGGCGGGCTACTATCTGTGGCGCCCAGGGCGGGGGCCCCCGGAGCGCTGCTGCAGGGTCAGCCTCGTCCACAGGCTGTGCTCCCCCTGCCCCTCCAGTGTCGCCTCCAGGCCCAGGCCTGCGCTCAGGGCCAGGGACGGGTCTGGTCCGCAGGGCCTCCGCCTCCCCAGATGCTGGAGGGACGTCATAAGAAAGCGCGCGTCCCGCCCCCACCTGCCGGGTCCTGGTTCCTCGCAGTAGGGGACCTCATCATAGCCACCTTGCCCTCTCCAGGGCGCCCCAGCCCCGCGTGTAGCCGTGGGCACCGGCCGCCCGGACGGGTGGTGTCTGCTCGCCGGGACCCCTGGGGCCGAGCCGAGCTGAGCAGACTGTGCCCTCGACGCTGTTGCCCCCTAGCACCGCTTTTGTGCTGCATCCCGTCAGGTCCCCTTCACGCAGCCTGGCGCCCTCTTGGCTCAGATATAAGCAGCTTTGCTGCTGTCCAAACACAGCTAATCCCGTTCAGGTTTTGGGGATTGGAGGTGGGCAGCACTGGCCAGCCTCGGTCTTCGGGAGTCCCTTCCCTGCTGGGAGACCAGCGCGCCCCTCTCCTGAAGGACCAGTAGGACGCAGGGTGGATGGGGCGGGCCCCTCAACCTGACACCCACCCCCGGGGTCCGCTCCTCTCTCCCAGCCCAGCCCAGCTGCCCTCGCCTGGGTCAGGCTCCAAGCAGGCCCCTCAAGGGCCTCCTCGCTGGGCTATCCGCCCGCAGCAGAAACCGCAAAGCCAACCAGAACACACACAGCCCACGGGCGACAGATTCAATTCGACTCCGCAAATATTGACTGCTGTCTAATCCCCTGCCCCCAGTNCCAGCCCAGCCCAGCTGCCCTCGCCTGGGTCAGGCTCCAAGCAGGCCCCTCAAGGGCCTCCTCGCTGGGCTATCCGCCCGCAGCAGAAACCGCAAAGCCAACCAGAACACACACAGCCCACGGGCGACAGATTCAATTCGACTCCGCAAATATTGACTGCTGTCTAATCCCCTGCCCCCAGTGCCAGCTTCCTCCTCTGCGGTGCTGGGCACGACGGCTGAATCAACACGCTTAATCCGGACCCCCATCGATGTTGCAGTGTTGCCGGGTCATGGTGAGGGGCCCGCGGCCGGGCGGGGGGGCTGCAGCTGGGGTCTGACTCTCACCCTGAGTTGGAGCCCCACAGCCGTGCCTGGGGAGGGTGTCAGAGAGGGGCGCCCTCCTGCTTCTCAGGCCCCCACCCTCCCAGCTGAGGCTGGGGTGGGCACCTGGGGGGGTCCCCGCTGGAAGGCGGCTGTGAGCCTGGACCCCTGTGTAGGGGGTGGCTGAGGCCTCCACAGCCTGGCCCCCTGTGTCTGCTGGGCACCAGGAAATTCATCAGCAATGGAACTGATGGATTAAAGTGGAACCAGGAGAATTGATTTTTTTTCCCCTTGGGCACTTAAATGCTGTTCTCCATCATCTCCTGGGCCGGGTGGCCCCGGGACCGAGAGGCCGGCTCCAGCCCTGCGGCCGTGCGACGACCCTCCTCCTCTGGCTGGGTGAGGACCCTGAGCCGGTCCCAGCCCTGAGCGGTGGCCGTGCTTATGTGATGGGTGCGTGTGGCGGGGGACTCTACGTCCGCTCATTCACTGACTCTCGCGTTTGACCGGCCCTGTGGCAGGGGGTGGGGGTCCTCGTGGGTGCACGGCGTTGGCACTGACAGTCTGGGCCAGGTGTGTGGAGCCCCAGGACGTGCCCTTGGCCGGCTCAGGACCCATGTCCTCCTCTCTGGGAAGCCCATGGCTCCTGCCTGCCGCCCTCTGCGGCAGGGGCCCGGCCTGGATCCACTCAGGCTGGCTGTGCCCTCGCACCTGTCTCTGGGCCTGAGCATGCGGCTGTGGCCCTGTGGGCCCTTCAGGCGGCCCTGGGCANCCCATGGCTCCTGCCTGCCGCCCTCTGCGGCAGGGGCCCGGCCTGGATCCACTCAGGCTGGCTGTGCCCTCGCACCTGTCTCTGGGCCTGAGCATGCGGCTGTGGCCCTGTGGGCCCTTCAGGCGGCCCTGGGCAGCACGGCGCCCAGGCTGGGGCTCAGAACGGCCCCTGAGCGGCCAGGGTGTTGTCACCACGGTGCCCAACCTCACTGACGGGCTTAGGACGGGCTGATGAGCTAGGGCTGGGTATGACCTCATTGGGCTGAGCTCAGGAGGCTGTGAGGGGCCCTGGAGACCTGGCAGGGACTGTCCGGGGGCAGGCGCTCCAGGGCCCTGTGGCCTGGGGGGCTGCTGGGTGGTGTCAGCAGCATTGACCTTGGGGCCTCTGAGGTTTGAACTCATCACAGACACCCCTCCACCACTGCCCCCCAAGTAAAGCCATCACTGCCCCCCAAGTAAAGCCCTGCTGGGTGACCCAGCCGGCCTGGGTGACGCCTGGGGACGGGTGCCTGTAGGGCGTGCCCGGGCGTGGTTCCCCTATGTTTGGCAAGCCAACCAGCATAGCAAACATAGGGGAGCGATGAAGCACAGAAGCCCTCTGACCCCTGATTAACATCCATGCTGCCAACCCCCCTGGGTGAGACAACATCAACCCACCCAGTGGTCTCTGGCAGCCCCTTCCCGCTGTCCTCAGGGGCCCCACAGGACCGCGGCCCCCAGCGTTCCCCACGGGCCCCACGGGTCACAGGTTGGCCGTGGGCGCCCTGAGGCCAGGCCCTCTGCGATGGGCACCAGGGGCAGCAGCCCGCTGCCGACCTGAGCAGGTGTCCAGGACGGACGGACAGATGGACGCACATGCAGGGGGCGGCTGTGGGGCCCCCAGGCCCAGATCAGACTCCAAGCAAATCGACAAGCCCGTTTGCTCAGCACCGAGGGCTCGGGGGTGAGAGGAGGTCAGAAGCGCAGGCCTGGGCTGCCCTCTGGTGACCGGCTGACCATCTGCGACCAGGGGAGGGCGTGGAGTGAGCCCTGGCCCAAGCAGACACCGCTGCACGCTCCCGGACGCGCCCCTGAAGCTCAGGCTCCCGAGTGTCCCGAGGACGCAGCTGCCCCGAGGGCCCTGCCAGAGACGGCCAAGCCCAGAATGGCCCCAGCCTCCCCGCTGCCCCCGGCCTGGTGCCTTGCCTGGAGCCTGGAGGGGCTGGCGGCCCCTGCTCAAGGGGAGGCCCGCCAGGTCCATCGCTCCAGCACAGTGTCCAGCCCTGAGGGGTTCCCAGGTGTTCTCACCCTCAGGGTTTTGTCAGATTGGCTGGAAAGGCACAGAAGCCTTCAGAGCCCCGACGGGGACCCCTGGGCAGGGCCCGCCTGGTCCCCAGATTGCTGGCGAGGGGCCTGCTGCCCCTGGCTGTGCCCCCTGAGCAGGGGCCCTGTGGACAGCTCCTGCGCCTCCGTCTGCCCCCAGCATTGGATCCTGCGGGTGGGTCATGACCCCTGCCTGTCTCCTCCCAGCCCCAGTCACCCACGGATCAGGTATCTCCAGGCCTTGGGGGTCTGGGGGCCGAGATCTGAGGGGGACGGGCCCTGTCCTGTCTGCGGCCTCCTCCTGACCTCTGATCCTCAGCATCCCCATGGCTTTTGTCTCTAGGAGTGGGCTCTAGAAGCTGGCTGAGCCCATGGGACGGGCGGCCGAGCCCCTGGTCTGTCTTGAGGCTGAAATGCCCGGCTTCTGGCCCTTGGTGGTGATGTGCCCAGAGGCCAGGGGCCTTCAGACGAGCAGTCCTCACCAGCCTGGAGTTGGGCATGGGCTGCAGGGTGCGGGGGACACAGCCCTCCCCTCCACTGGGTCTTGTGAAAACCGGTGCCTCATGTGGCAAGTGCCCAAATGGCAGGCCTGCTGTGAGCTCCTGCCCACGCCCCAAGGAAGGCAGGTGGAGGCCCTCCACAGCCGGCCCCCCAGGGACACCGCCCAGGGCCTGCAGCCCACCGTCTGCAGAGCAAGCAGGCTCTGGGCTGAGGTGTGAACCCTGGGCGGGTGAGAACAGCCCTCTGGAGGGAGTTTCGCACACAACACGGCTCCGTCAGCCAGCGGGAACTCACTGGCACTGACTCAGCTGTCAGGAGCTCAGAGCCTCGGAGCCAGACCACACTTCGCTCTGTTCCCAAACAGGTCCTTAGAAGACATCTTGTTTTCCA
>SJYV01005772.1:280192-315118 GCA_006410875.1 Neotragus pygmaeus | reverse complement strand
GATTTCTTTGGAAGGACTGATGCTAAAGCTGAAACTCCAGTACTTTGGGCACCTCGTGCGAAGTGTTTACTCATTGGAAAAGACTCATGCTGGGAGGGATTGGGGACAGGAGAAGAAGGGAACGACTGAGGATGAGATGGCTGGATGGCATCATTGACTCGATTCACATGAGTCTGAGTGAACTCTGAGAGATGGTGATGGACAGAGAGGCCTGGCGTGCTGCAATTCATGGGGTTGCAAAGAGTCGGACACGACTGAGCGACTGAACTGAACTGAACTGATGTTCAATTCTATAACCTATTTCTCATCTCTAGGTCACCTCTTACTGATATGGGATCTATAGACATGAAGCCTGAGAAACCAATGGCACCCCATTCCAATACTCTTGCCTGGAAAATCCCATGGGTGGAGGAGCCTGGTAGGCTGCAGTCCAAAGGGGTCACGAAAAGTTGGACACAACTGAGCGACTTTACTTTCACTTTTCACTTTCATGCATTGGAGAAGGAAATGGCAACCCACTCCAGTGTTCTTGCCTGGGAATCCCAGGGATGGGGGAGCCTGGTGGGCTGCCATCCTTGGGGTAGCACAGAATAGGACACGACTGAAGCGACTTAGCAGCAGCAGCAGTAGACATGAAGCAGAGAACATAAGTTCTAGTCTGATTAGATCTGCAAGCATTTTTATGCCTAAAATATTTTAATGAATCATAGCCGTAAAACTATAAAATTTAATAGTGAAAAATAATTTAGATGTCACCCTTAGTATATTCTTTTAGTTATTTATGTACTCATTTGTTTATATATGTTTATTGGTCAATATTTATCAAAGTGGCTACATTAAAAGATAAAAGAATAAAATTAAATAATAAATAAATAAGAATTCTCCTTAAGTACTGATCCCCTGGAGAAGGGAAAGGCTACCCACTCCAGTATTCTTGCCAGGAGAATCCCATGGACAGAGGAGCCTGTTGGGCTACAGTCCATGGGCTTGCAAAGGGTCAGACATGACTGAATGACTGAACAAGAACAACAATGTGAGATTTTATGCATTCATAGCTATAATAACTATTATAGGGTACAAAGAAGCATGAGATGCAAATTCTTATCTTTAGCTTGCTGTTTACAAGAACACAATTTACTATAGAAAGTAGTTAGTGTATGTTACATATTATCTATTCCATCACTTCTATAGATGAGAAAATTGTAGTATAAAGAGGTAATATCTTGAACAATAACTTGATTATCCACTTAGTCAAATCATGTTGTCACCGACCCAATGAAAACTCAGGGTCCCTAGTGTATTCCACCTGCTAATATAAATACAAATCACACAAATCAGCTGCTAGGGAAAGGAGTTTATAGTTTTGCTTGTTGAAATATATACCTTATGTGAACTTTATTAAATGAAAATGATAGTTCAAGAAACTAGATCTGTTTGACTCCTGAAAGGGATAGAGAATAAAGTTATCCACCACCTTCCAGTAAAGGGATTCAGAGAGTAGGTGAAGGTGTTGTATTACAAAGTCACTTCCGTTGCCCTGACTAATCACCAGAGAGGGTGTTTCAGGCCAAGTCTAGGGTTTCACTTCAGTTGTGATCCCAGACTGAAAAGCTGCACTCTCATATTAATCGGCATAAAAATTGGTGCCTTGAACCTTCCCTTAGAGTAGAGCACTTAAGTTTGGAATCCAAAGCCTGACAGGGATTGTAGACCATGTTCTTCACAACTTCTACCAACTTAATTTAGACCATTTCCATCTTGAAAAGGTCTCATTCAGGTCCTCTCTGCTCACTGTCTCACTAGGGTTGCATGTCCATGAGAGTAGATCAGATTTCTTTGGAAGTTAAGAAACCTTACAATGATACTACTCTCTTTCCTTCAAAACCAAAGGACGATTTTTCAAGTTTTTGCCATTTGCACTTCCCACATATGGGCTTGGATTTGTCCAGTTCTTGCTATCTGCACTTCTCACCTCGCCAAAGCCGCACGACTGCTCCTGACGTCCTAGTGACCTGCTGATGGTCTCCCTGCTGGAGTCCACTCCTGACACAGAGACAGAGAGAACTGCATTGAAATGCTGAGTCATCCTGTGATCCCACCCCACCCGTTGGCCTCCTTGTAACCATTCTTTGGCTTCAAGGTGCAGTAAATACCATTAACATTTCTCCCCCTGGCCTGTAGAGTCCTCTGCCATCTGACTGGCCCTTCCTGCATCTCATCTGCATCTTTTCCACCCTCCCTTAACTCACTAGGCCACAGTCTGCTGTTCTTCAGTTCTGGTTATACCAAGTGGCTCCTCACCTCAGAAATGCGGCCCTCACTCTTCTCTGCCTCCGCTGCTCTCCTGACACCCTTCACTCATTCCAGTCTTTTGGGTTTCAGCCTAAATCTTCCTTCTCAAGACTCTTCCTCAGCCTCTTTTATTTGTTATCTCAGCTATTTACCTTTTTTCCTATATAAAATTTACTCCCTCAGTGGGGAGAGTGGAAAAGCAATGAAAAGTAAACAAATAAGCGCTATTCGCTCTCCAATAACGATATTGATCTGTAGTTAGTTGAGCACACGCCTTCTCCATCAGAGGATAAGCCCAACAGCAGAGACCTGTCCATCCCTTTCACCACTGTATCCCTAGTTACAAGCACATATCTGTGCATAAATAAGGTTTCCCTGGTGGCTCAGCTGGTAAAGAATCTACCTGTAATGTGGAGACCTGGGTTCAATCCCTGGGTTGGGAAGTTCCCCTGGAGAAGAGAACAGCCACTCACTCCAGTATTCTGGCCTGGAGAATTCCATGGACTGTCTAGTCCATAGGGTCGCAAAGCGTTGGACACAACTGAGCAACTTTCATTTTCACACATAAATATCTGCTGAGTGAATTAATATAAGAATTCTGTGGATCCTTCTATATATTCACATGTGTATATATATATATATATATATATATGAATATGAATTGTATACTAAATTATTTTATCAGTTCCATTAGTTTTTAAGTCGTTCTCAGTTTTCTACACAGAGAATCATATTGTCAGTAGTAGGGAAGATAAATGTTTCATTGCTTATCCAATAACTATACCAATTATTTTCCTTTCCCATGTTATCGTATGGACTGAAACATCTGAGGAGATGTCTCCAGCTCCATAATGGGAAGTAGAGTACACGAGCAGGGAGAGTTCCAGATCCCCAGTCTTGCTTCAAAAATAACAGCTAAGTTTTTGCTGGTTTTCTAATTGCTTTGCAAAAGAGTTATGATGGGAAAAGAGTTCTACTCTCAAAACTAAACTTGAAATTCATCACTGGGCTAGAACTTCTGGAACAATATGAACGGTGGTATCCCAGTCATCCTTGCTTTTTTTAGAAATGATCATTTATTGACTATTTAATATGAGTCAGGTACAAAGTCCAGGCATTGTATATCAATATTTCCCTTTAACAAATAGTTTTTAAAAGACTAAGTGAAATGTAGTATATATAGAAGCCAGGGTGACTTCTCTGCCCACACCCAGAAGCAATACTCTAACTCCTAGAACTAAGTCATAGAAGAGAATACTGCTTCCTGTTCTTCTGGAGGCTTGTCTCAGTTTCTAGGCACCATGACATGAGGGAGCCCAAGAAGNTCCATAGATGCAGAGAAAGTAAGTATTACAGTCAGGATTCAAATTCAAATCTTTCTAATTCTAGCCATTTCTCATAACTATAAAATTAAATAAGGCCTTATATAGGGAGATTTTGAAATTCTTTCTCCCCTCTAGTAATTTAACAAATTGTACTTTCTAAAAAATGGCCACAGCAATATCTCTCATCCCACACAAGCTCCTATGATGTGACTGTGACAGTCACACCGGTGAGAGGTAATTGTAAGCCAGGGTGACTTCTCTGCCCACACCCAGAAGCAATACTCTAACTCCTAGAACTAAGTCATAGAAGAGAATACTGCTTCCTGTTCTTCTGGAGGCTTGTCTCAGTTTCTAGGCACCATGACATGAGGGNTAGTATATATAGAAGCCAGGGTGACTTCTCTGCCCACACCCAGAAGCAATACTCTAACTCCTAGAACTAAGTCATAGAAGAGAATACTGCTTCCTGTTCTTCTGGAGGCTTGTCTCAGTTTCTAGGCACCATGACATGAGGGAGCCCAAGAAGGCTTGGAGGGGATCCAAAGGCCCTAGCCCACAGCCCGGGCTGAATCCCTGGCTGGCAGGCAGAACTAGCTTGCCAGCCACGCAAGTGCATCATCTTGAAAGTAGATCCACTAACCAACTCTTTCCATACTCCGTTGAGTTGTCCCAGCAAACACTGCATGGAGCAGAGGTGAGCTGGCTTCACTGAGTCCTGCCTAAGTTGCAGATACACAAACAAAACAAATAATGGTTGTTGTTTCAAGCTGCTAAGCTTTGGGGTGGTTTGTTAAGCAGTAATAGATAACTAAAACAGAAGACATATATTCTACACACCAGAAAAGGTGAAAAAATTCTACTAACAGTTAGGTTTTTGAATATACAGATTATATGTATTAGTATCAAGAACAACAACAACATAAAAACATTGACGAAGCAAGAAGACAATCTACCGAATGGGAGAAAATATTTGCAAATGGTATGACTGATAAGGAATTAATATCCAACATATATAAACAGTTCATATAACTCAACATAAAAATGAACAGTAGAACTGAATAGACATTTTCCAAAAAGGAAATGCAGGTGACTAACAGGCACATGAAAAGATGCTCACCTTCGACAATCATCTAGCAAATGCAAATCAAAACCTCAATGAAATACCACCTCACACCTGTCAGAATGGCTATGATCCAAAAGAACACAAATAACAAATGTTGGCAAGGACGTGGGAAAAAGGGAACCTTGTTTACACTGTTGGCAGGAATGTACTTTGGTGCAGCCACTGTGGAAAACAGTAAGGAGATTACTAAAAAAATAAAAATAGAATTACCGTATGATCCAGCAATTTCACTCCTGGGTGTATATCCAAAAAAAAAAAAAAAACCCACTAATTCAAAAAGACAAATGCACTCCAGTGTTCATAGCGGCATTATTTATAATTGCCAAGATATGGAAACAACCTAAGTGTCTGTCAACAGATGAAGGATAAAGAAGATGTGGCACAGGAGAGGGGCTGAGTCTCGACATCACCTGCCCACCACGGTGCTGGACAGTGGCCTGCCTTGCCTATCTCCGGGGGCCCAGGATAAATATAGCAGTGATGTTGATGCTGGCAAGCAAACTGAGGCACGAGAACAGTCTCAAAGGTCCTGCGTGTCAGCCACAGCCTCTGACTCCATTCGACAGGTTTCTGTGACAGACAGGCTGTTTGTTAAAGAGATTGCAAAACTTGAAGCTAATTTCCCTTACAGGTGTAAAGTGCATTTTTCCGACCCAAGCGAGCTTTGTTGCTTTCAGCTGTCACCCCAGATAAGGGTTACTAACAGGTTGGAAAATTTCAGTTTGAAGCTGAAGTTTTCAATGCGTACAACACGGTGCCTCCCAAAGTGAACTGCTTGACCCAGGTCTGGCACACCAACTCCACAGGAAAAGGCGAGCTACATCTCAGGGCAGACTGGGCCCCCACAAGCACACTGAAGGATGTTGTTTGGGGACTAAACTCTTCATTTACTGATCCTTTGAATTTTGGTGATCCACTGGATATAGAAGCTGCAGAACATCATTTAGGGGACAATGAGGTCTTCTGGAATAAAGACTACAGTAAGCGTTACACCAGAAGATACGGGGAGAGGAATGCAAGGCCCTGGACTGTGCCTTAGAAGTTGGTCTCCAACTGAAACCAGAAGGTTGCCTCTTCCTGAGTCCTCAGCTCCCCTCAGTCCCACTGGGCCATCTGAGTCTTGTGACCATGTTGTCCTGAGGAAGAGCCTCTTCCACACCACTCATTGCAGACAGAGAGCCCCACATAAATATAGCCAGAAAACATACTGGGGGTTCTAAAAGAGTTATCTGCTTACCTTAAGATGCTTATTTTTTGAAACTATACTGCATGGACTGTTGATGACATTCTCGAGAAGTTGTAATGAACTCAGCATTGAGGCCTGAGTTTGCTTTTCCCCCTCTCAGAGTTATTCCTTGCACGGGTGTTGCTAAGGATGTGCTCAGCGCAGTCACAGAATGGTGCTCAGAACCCCGCTACAGACTGTGATTGGAGGCGAATTCTCGTAGCTGCTCCCACGAATGTCACCCCTACTTAGATGCAGTGAAGCTTCCCAGAGTATAGAGCCATTCACTGTAGAGCTCTTACTTCAATGTGTATTTTACTGAATTTGGAAGAAATAATCCATGTCCCAGGGCTTCCCTTATGGCTCCGAGGGTGAAGAGTCTGCCTGCCATTCTGGAGACCTGGGTTTGATCTGTAGGTTGAGAAGATTCCTTGGAGAAGCATATGGCGACCCTCTCCAGTATTCTTGCCTGGAGATGCCCCATGGACAGAGGAGCCTGGGGGGCTACAGTCCATGGGGTCACAAAGAGTCAGACATGACTGAGCAACTGCCCACAGCAGGGCAATCCATGTCCCAAGAGTTCCTGGTGCTGGAGAACAGACTACGGCAGGACCTAGGCACCACACACTGGGACCGATGGTGATCGGAGGCCAGGAGCCAGCAGAGAGGTCTGGCAGTGGCTGTGGGTAGCCTGGCATGTAACGAAGTCTCCCCGCAGTTCACATCAGGGGATGCACTACTCCTCCACTGATACCCCTGTGAGTCCTACCAGATCTCCTCTCCACCTGTCAGGACTCACTTGTCTGATGTATTTTTGGGTGCTGGATTGATTCCCTGAACCTCAGCCTAAACCTCCTCACAATGTGTGGTTTCCAGGTGATGCATGGTGCTTGACAGTACAAGATTTTTGTCTCTTAAAAAAGGAAGAAGAAGAAGTGGTTTATATATACAATGAAATGCTACTTGTTCATAAAAAAAGAAGGAAATGTTGCCATTTGCAGCAATATGGACGGACTTGGAGGGCATTATGCTAAGTGAAATAAGTCAGAGAGAGACTGACCAATTGTATGCAATCACTTATATGTGGAATCTAAGGTAGAACAAGCTAATGACTATAATGAGAAAGAAGCGACTTACAGATATAGAGAGCAAACTAGTGGTTACCAGTTTAGGGAGAAAAGTGGGGAGGGGGGTGAAGACGTACAAACTAATAGGTATAAAATAGACTACAAAGACCTATTGGATAGCATGTGGAACACAGGCAATGTTTTATAACTAAAAAGGGAAGAGTATAAGCTTTAAGATTGTGAATCAATGTAGTGTAGACCTGTGACTTACATAGTATCATGCATCAACTATACTTCAATATAAAATATTAATCTCATCCTCCCAAAGAAAAAAAATATAGTGATTTTATGCTACCTTTCACTAAGCTATTACTGTTGTGGTTTACAACATCAATCCTCTCCTTAAAGAATTATATTCTTGCATTTGCAGAATGCTTCAAAACCATGCTTTTATTGTTCAGTTTTAGCTCTTTTAAGCTATGTCTTTACTATTCTTGAATTCTTAATTTTGACCCATCCTCAAAGTTCTGTAAACATTGATGATTGGCATTTAGCTTTAGGAAGAACAGCTTGATTTGTGTTCTTCTCTAGAATGCATGATTTTCTGTGTTTTAAAAGCTTCCATTCATGCAGAAAGCTTGCTTTGTCTTTTATATTCAAGAATTTTGCCCGAGTATACCTAGGCATGTGTTTCATTTGTTTTTAGTGAGCCTTTTTAAAAGATTATTTTTGTTTTGGTTGCCCTGGGGCTTTGTTGGCTGCGTGCGGGCTTTCTCTAGCTGTGGTGAGTGGGGGCTGCTCTTCACTGGGGTCACGGGCTTTTCATGCAGTGGCTTCTCCTGTTGCAGAGCACGGGCTCTAGGCATGCAGGCTGCTGTAGCTGCAGCACACAGACAGGTACAGTCGCTGCAGCTCCTGGGCTCCAGAAGGTGGCCTCCGAAGTTGTGGCACATGGGCTTCCCCAGCACGTGAATCTTCCTGGAGCAGGGATGGAACCTGTGTCTCCTGCATTGGCAGATGAATTCTTGTCCACTGGGCCACCAAGGAAGTCTTAGTGGATCTTTTTAAAGCTTCAAACAAACATTTCTTTAACTCAAAACTGTCTTCTGTCAATTAATTGTTCATTGTGTTCTTCTGGTTTCATTTCCTGCTCTGGAATTCCTATTTTGCATAATTACATCTGTTGGATTCCTTATTTCTTTTCTCTCATTATTTTCAATTATTTGCTGTTTTCCTGTGAGTCTTGAGAGAACTCTCGTTTGTTTTGTTTTTTTTTTCAGCTTCATTAATTGATTTTTTTTTCAGTATAATTTAGGGCATTTAGTCCTTCAGCAGGGGGTGAACATGCCAAAGACATTTCTAATTCTCACTCAATCTTTCCAGACCTCAATTATTTCCTTATTCATGATAATCAATCCTCATTTTGGAGATGAATTATCTTCTTGGGTCCTATTGCAAACAAGATTTTAAATCTTTTAAAATGTTTGCTCTTTGCTTGTGACATATTTTGGTGCAATTTAGTAGGAAAAGAAGCAGTGACGGGAATGGGAACTGACAGGAGAAATATTCGGCGGTACTGTGTATTGTGATTCTTAATACTGATGTATCTGTTTTAGATTCCAGGCTTAATTATGGAGTGTTATCAATTTTGGCTCTAGTTTCTAACATATTTTCATGGAGAATATGAGGCATAAAAGGAAACTTTAAAAAAAATAGCAATGAGAAAAGCTGAGGCAGACTCAGCTCTCATAAGGATGGGACATCCTTGCAATGCAACACCATGTGGCCATTACGATGATACGTTGATTGACATGGAAAGCTGTTTGCAGTATACACTTAGTGCTAAAAGCAAATTTTTAAAAACATGCAGCCTGATCCTATTTTTTGTGAGAAAAGTAGCATACACATTAGTCACAGTCACAGGCTAGAGAACTGTAATCTTTTTGTTCAAAATGGGGCTTCCTTGATAGCTCATTTGGTAAAGAATCTGTATGCAATGCAGGAGACCCTGGTTCAGTTCCTGGTTCGGAAAGATCCCCTGGAGAAGGGATTCTTGGGCCTCCTTTGTGGCTTAACAGGTAAAGAATCCTCCTGCAAAGTGAGAAACTTGAGTAAAGAATCTGCTTGCAATGTGGAAGACCTGGGTTTGATCCCTGGGTTGGGAAGATCCCCTGGAGAAGGGAACAGCTACCCACTCCAATATTCTGGCCTGGAGAATTCCATGGACTGTATAGTCCATGAGGCCTCAAACAGTTGGACACGACTGAGCAACTTCCACTTTCACTTTGTTCAAATCAGTTCGATTTGCTAAATCAATACAAACTTGCAGTCAGTAGAGGGCGCAAAGAGAGAGAGAAAGAAGTGAGGTGAAAAAGCTGATGTATGAGTGGGATGAAAGTTTTCATAACATAAAGATTATTCTGATTTTCTCTCCACTTGTTTATCAAAGAAAATTTCAAAAGGATCATAGAAGCATAATTGCAGCTTGACTAGCACTTATTCTGCAGAATGTTTGGTGTTAGCTAGAGAGTCAAAGCACGCACTTTCAGTGGGTAAAGGGACAGAAAATAATAGAATGCCTATTTTGTGCCAGGCACTAACATATACATAACACACTGCAGTATGCTACATAGAACATATTTTGATATTGCATCAGACATTGCAAGCAGATTAACACAGTCTTGATGGAGTTTTTATTAAACTATAAATCTTAGAGATACTGACAAAATCTCACAGCTACAGTTCACTTTATAGTTATTAAATGCTTTCAGATTTACTATTTCTTTTCATACAACATTCTGTAGAACAGACTCTTCTTTTAAAGATGAAGGTGAGGTGGTTTATGGAGGTGTGTCAAGATTAGATTCTCTCAGCAAGATTTTTATATCTGGGTATGCTGATTTCCTCATGCTGTCTCTCAAATAATCAAGAAATCTTCAGATATAAACAACACCTTGGCCTCATGAAAGAACCTCATGATATTAGCAATAATTAATACCAACATACATCAAAGGATTTGTGTTCTCCATTTTTTTTAATAGGATTTGACATTATAACTCATATCTCTGACTCTTGGATTAATATAGATTTGGTTGTTTCCAAAAGCCGATGTTGTGAAAAGGCTCACAACCAGAAAGAAAGAGGGGCGCTCAGCCCTACAGCTACAAGGAACTGAATTCTCCTGACAGCCCCACAAGCTTGGAAGAGGATCCCAAGATCCAGAAAGGAATACATCCCACTGATATCCTGATGGCAGCCTTGTGAGAGCCTGAGCAGGAAACTCAGGATGGTCTACAATAAATAACCAAACTGATCACATGGACCAAAGCCTTGTCTGACTCAATGAAACTATGAGCCATACCATGTAGGGCCACCCAAGACAAATGGATCATAGTGGAGAGTTCTGATTAAACGTGGAGAAGGGAATAGTAAACCACTTCATTATTTTTGCCTTGAGAACCCCATGAAAAGGCACAAAGATATGACACTGAAAGATGAACTCACCAGGCTGGTAGGTGCCCAATGTGCTACGGGAGAAGAGGGGAGAAATAGCTCCAGAAAGAATGAAGAAGCTGAGCCAAAGTGAAAACAGCACACAGCTGTGGATGTGACTGGTGGCAAAATAAAGTCTGATGCTATAAAGAAGAATATTGCATAGGAACCTGGAACATTAAGTTCATGAATCAACGTAAATTGGAAGTGGTCAAACAGGAAATGGCAAGAGTGAACATTGACATTTTTGGAAACAGTGAACTAAAATGGACTGAAATGGGGAATTTAACTCAGATGACCGTTATATCTACTACTGTGGGGAAGAATCCCTTAGAAGAAATGGAGTAGCCCTCATAGTCAACGAAGAGTCGAAATGTAGTGCTTGGATTCAGTCTCAAAAACAACAGAACTATCTATGTTCATTTTCTGGGTAAACTATTCAATATCAGTAATCCAAGTCTATGCCCTAACCACTAATGTCAGAGAAATTGAATTTGAATGGTCCCATGAAGACCTACAAGACCTTCTAGAACTAACACCAAAAAAAAAAAAAAAAAAAAANACTCCCTTTAATGGGCTCTGGGGCCGGGCTTCACATGCCAGGCTGTGTCCGTCCCACCCTTGGGGGATGGGGGCCGACCCCATGGGTCGGGGAGGTGGCTTCCCCACCCAGGCAGGAAGCTGGGAAAGCGAGCCCCAAATTAATTTATTCAGCCAATTCATTAGGCAGGCGTGGATTGTGTGCAGAGCACGTGCCCAGCTCAGGGCTCAGGCGCAGGCAAGATAAATGTAGGAAGGGGCTGCAGCCTTCCAGGAGCTTGCTATTGGGAAGACGATTAAGGAAAAAACGATTAAGTGGTCAGCAAGGAGCAGGGTGTGAGCTACTGAGGAAGCCTAGGGAGGAGCATGCACTGGTTTTCGTGGATGGTGGTGGGGACCCGGATGGTGGGAGATGTATCCCCACTGCCATCAGCATCAGTGACGGGAAACCCAGCCGCAAGCTAGAGGATGACCCATCTTGAAACAGTGGGAGCGGATGTTCATTCTGACATAAGAGTAGGAAAGGGCTTCCCAGGTGGCGCTAGTGATAAAGAATCTGCCTGTGATGCAGGAGCCTCAAGAGACGCAGCTTCCATCCCTGGGTAGGGAAGATCCCCTCGAGGAGGAAATGGCAACCCACTCCAGTATTCTTGCTTGGATAGTCCCATGGACGGAGGAGCCTGGTGGGCTACAGTCTATAGAGTCTCAAAGACTAAAGCAACTTGGCAGGCACACGAGGGCAGTAAAAGTAGGTGTCTGGCCTGGGTCCGGCATGGTCTCCTAGTGATGGAGCATAAACTGATGATGGGGTGAGTGAGAAAGGCGTGCCTTGGTGGGAGCCAGCTCCAATGGAGGGACACAGCTGGGATACTTAGCCCAGGTTAGAGAGCAGGAAGGAAGTTGATGCCGAATCTGGGCAAGAAAGTGTCTATCCTGGTTTCAGGGCTGGGAAGAAGGAAGGGAGGAGCTCAAGGGAAAACTCCAAGGCAGAATCACGAGGCTGGACACCTTTTTGAAGCAAGGCTCAGAGAAAGGTGGTGTTGGGGTGTGAGCTGAATCGCCAGGAGAAGACCCACTAGGGAGGAAGACTGGGCAGGGGTTTAGGGTCAGAGCTGCTCCACGGGAGGCACTGATCATGGGAAAGGTAACACGCTCCAGAAGCTGAGGGTGAGAAAGGACGGGTGTGGGCCCTCAGGGAGGTCCAGAGACTCAGGATCTGCCCACTCTCAGACCGAGACATCCTCTGGAGGAACCTCCCCTCTTGACTCTCGTGGAAACACACCTTGACGGAGGAGGAGTCCAACTTCCAGGTGCTCAGGTGTCGGTCTCCTAACTGACTGAGCTTTAACAGCAGACCTGAAATAACAGGACATCAGCTCCATTGCTTGACCTAACACAGCTGACATTTAGGAAGCTTTCCTTGGCCTCCAGCTGTCCTTGACTGTGGGACCTGGAACCAAGATGGGAGGGAGAAGAATCTCAGGGCATCTTTAGAGGTGGTGCTGGAGCAGGCGCTGGATCTGTTTCTACTATTTGGGGGGATGTTCAGTGTTTCCCACAGCGGCTGCTCTGTTCTACATTTCGCCAACTGTACTCAAGGGTTCCAGTTCCTCCACATCCTCCCTGACACTGTCATCTTCTTTTTTTTTTTGAGGATAGCCATCCTAACCTGTGTGAGGCGGTACCTCGCTGTGGTTTTGATTTGCCTTTCCCTGATGATTAGTGATGCGGAGCACCTTTTCTTATCTGTATGTCTTCTTTGGAGAAATACTTAGACGAATGCATACATTAATGTAGCAGATACATACAATGGGAGAGCCTCCCAGGCGGTGCTAATGGTAAAGAACTTGGCTGCAGCGCAGGAGATATAAGACACGTGGGTTCCATCCCTGGGTCAGGAAGATCCTCTGGAGAAGGAAATGGCAACCCACTCCAGTATTTTTGCCTGGAGAATNTTCTTCTAGGAAAACAAGCATCATGTTACAGCAAGTCCCCTACATATGAAGGAGCTCTGTTCCAAGAGCTCGCTTGTAGGTCCAGTTTATTCCTAAGTCCAGCAAAGTTAGCCTAGGTACCCAACTAACACAATCTGCTATGTAGCAATGTACTGTAATAGGTTTGTAATACCTTTCACACAAATAATACACAAAGAATAAAGAAAACATTTTAATCTGACAGTACAGTACTTTGAAAAATACAGCAAAACAGCTGGGCATGTTCCTATCTTTGAAAGTTCCCATCTTGAAGGTTTGTATGTAGGTGGCTTGGGGCTTCCCTGGGGGCTCAGTGGTAAAGAATTTGCCTGCCAGTGCAAGAGATATGGATTCAATCCCTGGATTGGAAAATCCCCTGGAGAAGGAAATGGTAGCTCACTCCAGTATTCTTGCCTGGGAAAGCCCATGGACAGAAGAGCCTGGCGGGCTATAGTCCATAGGGTCAAAAAAAAGTCGGACATGACTTAGCCACTGAACTACAACATTTATAACATGTAGGCGACTTACTGTACCTAAGAGATTTAAGGCAGTTCTTGAAGGACAGAGAGAATGGACAGCTCTTTCTGATTCTAATTCTCCTCCAGGGCTATCTAGGGTAATAATTCCTATCACATCTGTGTGCATGGACCAGCTAACTCGGAGATCCCTGGGTCTGTAAATAATGGAGTGAGCCAAGTAGGCCCCCGTTTCACCCCCAAATCTCACTGGGTGTGAGACTGCAGGTCCTCAGGGAGACACAGCCACTGTCCTCCTGCTGGGCTCAGTCAGACATCCTCTCCTCCCGCCTCAGCCTCTCTCAGCACAGCTACATCAGGTAGCGCCTCCCCTCTGACTAGGTACAAGCTTAACAACATTTATTCAAGTTTCATTGTCTTTCCCTGTAAATAATCTGAATGGGAAACTAATTGCTTTTTAATTTGGTTGAGATACATCATCCCTAGAATTGTTTGCACCATTAGCCCAGGCAAAAGAGGCCATGGGTGTTAATTAGCCATCTTCATCCTTATGGGAGCCTGGGTTCTCCTCCCCGTCTCCCACACCCTCTGGTCCATTCCTAGTTAAGGGCATGGTTTCAGCTCCATTTGCCAACAAGTTGATAAAAGGTTTTGCTGGCTGAAAACTAGAGGAAACTTAAGGAATAATTCATTTCCCTTCCTATTGTGTATTCTCAGTCTTCCTGAGGAAGAAAGTCATTGATTCCTTTCCTGGACCAAAGTTCATCATCCTCTCCTAATGCCAGTGAAATCTAAAATCTGGTGGATTGGATAGATAAAGCATTAGTCTGTGGCCAGCCAGAAAGTAACTGGGGGCCTTTGTAAGGCAGGTTCTGCTCTCTCCTGTCTCCCTGAACAAGCCTGCACAGAGATGCTGGGTGCTGCATTTCAGTCACCCCAGTGTAAGTGCAGATTTTCACAAAGATATGGACATTCAGGGGCTGCCCAGATAGTGCTAGTGATAAAGAACCTGTCTGCCAATGCAGGAGATGTAAGAAACGGGTTCGATCACTGCGTCAGAAAGATCCACTAGAGGAGGGCATGGCAACCCACTCCAGTATTCTTGCCTGGAGAATTCCATGGCCAGAGGAGTCTGGCAGACTACAGTCCATGGGGTCACCAAGAGTTGGACATGACTGAAGCTGCTTAGCACGTGTGCATGCCTAGACATTCAGAACATAATCTACCCGAGGACTTCACCTTCAGCCCTTATTTCAGAACAGTGCTCCCAGTTGAGTCACAGAGAGAGCTGAGAAAAGTGACTCAATGCCTTGTCCTGTTCCCTGTTCCACAGACCCTTATGTTTGAAGAGCTGAGGGTAGTTGGCTCCTGGGAGGCCCTGCCTGGATGTAGAAATGATGACATTGGATAGGAGGACTGGCCAATCTTGAGTTGTTTAGGGCTCTTGCCTGGTGTGGAGGAGATAGTAAATGTTCTCACGTGCCCAAAAGTCTCATGTGCTCTCTTCCCCAGGGCCTTTGCACATGCTATTTCTTCTGCTTCAAAGGCTCTCTGTGCCCCCATCTCCCCTTGTTGTGCATCGTGCATGCATGCTCACGCTCAGTCATGTCCAACTCTTTGCAACACTATGGACTGTAGCCCACCAGGCTCTTCCGTCCATGGGATTTTCCAGGCAAGAATACTGGAGTGGGGTGCTATTTTCGCCTATCTCCCTCTAACTCACATTTATTCAGCATTCTTGGCTCCCTAGTACATACCAGGTGTCCCTGATAAATGCTCCTTTAGGTTTTTGAACTTATAGTTTTTTTCAATTACCATAGTTGTAATTGAATAATGTAGATATTTAAATTCATAAAATTACTTTCTCCTCTGCTAAAATAAAAGCTTTATGAGTGAGGGAACTGGTTCCAGGTTTTTCCACCACTATAACCACAGCATTTAGGTGTTCAGTTACACTTGCTAAATAAATGAATTTCCAACTCATTATTTTAAATGGAACAGTTTTGAAAAATCTTTCTTTTGTTAGTAGTTTTATCACCGTTGTTGTTCAGTCGCTCAGTCATGTATGACTCTTTTCGACCCCATGGACTGCAGCACTCCAGGCTTCCCAGTCCTTCTCTATTTCCCGGAGTTTGCTCAAACTCAAGTCGATTGAATCAGTCATGCCATCCAACCATCTCATCCTCTGTCATCCCTGTCTCCTCCTTCCTTCGATCTTTTCCAGTGAATCAGCTCCTTGCATCAGATGGCCAAAGTATTGGAGCTTCATCTTCAGCATCACTCCTTCTAGTGAATACTCAGGGTTGAGTTCCCTTAGGATGGACTGGTTTGATCTTGCTGTCCAAGGGAATCTCAAGGGTCTTCCCCAGCATCGCAGGTCGAAGGCACCAATTCTTTGGCGCTCAGCTGAAGTCTACTATCTGAAAAATGGAAAATAACAAGTGTTGATGAGCATGTGGAAAAAATTAAAACTTTTGTGTACCATTGATAGAAATGTGAAATGGCACAGTTTGCTGTAGAAAATGCTATGGCGGTTCCTCCAAAACTTAGAATCACCGAATAAATCAATATAGTAATTCTACTTCTGAGTAATTCCCAAAAGAATTGAAAGCAGAGACATAAAGAGATATTTGTACACCCATGTTATAGCAGTATGATTTTCAAGAGACAAAAGGTAGAAGTAACCCAAGTGCTCATCAGCAAATGAAAGGATAAACAAAATGTGGTATATCCACACAATGGAATATTATCTAGCCCTAAAAAACAAGAGAATTCTGATACATGCCACAACATGCATGGACCTTGAGGACTTTATGTTGTGTGAAGTAAGCCATACACAAGAGGATAAATACTGTATGATTCCATATATATATATGTATATATATTTATATCAACCCTGAATATTCATTGGAAGGACTGATGCTGGACCTGAAGCTCCAATACTTTGGCTACCTGATGTGAAGGGCCATTGGGAAATGCTGGGATAGACTGAGGGCAGGAGAAGAAAGGGGAGATGGAGGATAAGATGGTTGGATGGCATCACAGGCTCAGTGGACATGAGTTTGAGTGAACTCCAGGAGATAGTGAAGAGAGAACACTGGTGTGCTGCAGTCCATGGGGTTTCAAAAAGTTGGACATGACTGAGGAACTGAGCAACAACAATCACTTATATGTGAGACACCTAGAATAGTCAAATTTATAGAGGTGAAAAGTATAATGATGGTTGGCAGGGCCTGGAGAGGGGGAGATGGAAGTTATTATTTAATGAGGTTAGTTTCAGTTTTTCAAGATGAAAAGAACTCTGGAGGTAGATGGAGGTGATGGCTGCACAGCATTGTGAATGTACTTAACACCGTGAGTCATACACTTAGGGTTAAAACGAGGGTACATTTTATGAGTATTGTACCATATTATAATTATACAGTGGAAGTGACAAATAGATTCAAGGGATTAGATCAGATGGAGTGTCTGAAGAACTATGAACAGAGGTTCATGACATTGTACAGGAGGCAGTTATCAAGACCATTCCCAAGAAAAAGAAATGCAAAAAGGCAAAATGGTTGTCTGAGAAGGCCTTACAAATAACTATGAAAAGAAGAGAAGCGAATGGCAAAGGAGAAAAGGAAAGATATACCCATTTGAATGTAGAGTTCCAAAGAAGAGTAAGGAGAGATAAGAAAGCCTTCCTCAGTGATCAATGCAAAGAAACAGAGGAAAACAATAGACTGGGAAAGACTAGAGATCTCTTCAAGAAAATTAGAGCTATTAAGGGAAATTTTCATGCAAAGATGGGTACAATAAAGGACAGAAATGGTATGTACCTAACTGAAGCAGAAGATATTAAGAAGAGGTAGTAAGAAGACACAGAAAAACTGTACAAAAAAGATCTTTACAACCCAGATAATCACGATAGTGACATCCTGGAATGTGAAGTCAAGTGAGCCTTAGGAAGCATCACTATGAACAAAGCTAGTGGAGGTGACAGANCTTCTTCACAGTCCAACTCTCACATCCATACATGACCACAGGAAAAACCATAGCCTTGACTAGACAGACTTTAGTCGGCAAAGTAATGTCTCTGCTTTTCAATATGATATCTAGGTTGGTCATAACTTTTCTTCCAAGGAGTAAGTGTCTTTTAATTTCATGGCTGCAGACACGATCTTCAGTGATTTGGGAGCCCAAAAAAATAAATTCTGACACTGTTTCCACTGTTTCCCCATCTATTTCCCATGAAGTGATGGGACCAGAAGCTTTATACAGAGAGCTAAAACAAGACCAGAAGCTGACTGTGGCTCAGATCATGAACTCCTTATTGCAAAATTCAGACTTATACTGAGGAAACTAGAGGAAACCACTCGACCATTCAGGTATGACCTAAATCAAATATCTTATAATTATGCAGTGGAAATGAAAAACAAATTGAAGGGATTAGATCTGGTAGACAGAGTATCTGGATAGACAGAGTACTATGGATGGTGATTTGGGACATTGTACAAGATGTTGTGATCAAGACTATCTTGATTGTTGTCTGAGGACACCTTATAAATAGCTGAGAAAAGAAGAGAAGTAAAAGGCAAAGAAGAAAAAGAAAGATATATCCATCTGGATGCAGAGTTCCAAAGAATAGCAAGGAGCAATAAGAAATCCCTTCTCAGTGATCAATGCAAAGAAATAGAGGAAACAATAGAATAAGAAAGACTAGAAATATCTTGAGGAAAATCAGAGATACCAAGGGACATTTCATACAAAGATGAACACAATAAAGGAGAGAAATGGTATGGACATAACAGAAGCAAAAGATATTCAGAAAGGTGGCAAGAATACATAGAAGAAATATACAAAAGAGATCTTAATGGCCCAGATAATCACGACGGTGTGATCACTCACCAAGGGCCAGATAGCCTGGATTGTGAAGTCAAGTGGGCCTTAGGAAGCATCATTACGAACAAAGCTAGTGGAGGTGATTGAATTCCAGCTGAGGTATTTCAAATCCTATAAGACCATGCTCTTAATATGCTGCACTCAATATGCCAGCAAATTTGGAAGACTTAGCAGTGGCCACAGGACTGGAAAAGGTTAGTTTTTATCCCAATGCCAAAGACAGGCAATGCCAAAGAATGCTCAAACTACCACACAGTTGCACTTATTTCACATGCTAGCAAGGTCATGATCAAAATTCTCCAACTAGGCTTCAACAGTACATGAACCGAGAACTTCCAGATATGCAACCAGGATTTAGAAAAGGCAGAGAAACCAGAGATCAAATTGCCAACATCTCCAGAATCAGAAAAATTGAAAGAATTCCAAAAAAACCACCTACTTCTGCTTCATTGACTAAGCCTTTGACTAGGTAGATCACAAAAAATTGTGGGAAATTCTTAAAGAGATGGGAATACCAGACCACCTTACATGCCTCCCGAGAAATCTGTATACAGGTCAAAAAACAACAGAACTGGACATGGAGCAACAGACTGGTTCCAAATTGGGAAAGGAGTACATCAAAGCTGTTTATTATCACCTTGCTTATTTAACTTCTGTGCAGAGTACATCATGCAAAATGCCAGGCTGGATGAAGCAAAAGCTGGAATCAAGATTGCCAGGTAAAATATCAATAACCTTAGATATGCAGATGACACCAACCTTATGGCAGAAAGTGAAGAGGAACTCAAAAACTTCTTGATGAAAGTAAAAGAAGAGAGTGAAAAAGCTGGCTTAAAACTCAACATTCAAGAAACGAAGATCATGGCATCCAGTCCCATCACTTCATGGCAAATAGATGGGGAAACAATGGAAACAGTGACAGGCCTTTCTTTTCTTGGGCTCAAAAATCACTGCAGATGGTGACTGCAGCCATGAAATTAAGACACTTGCTGCTTGGGGAAAAGCTATGACAAACCTAGATGGCATGTTAAAAGCAGAGATCTTTGCTGACAAAGATCAGTCTAGTCAAAGCCATGATTTTTCCAGTAGTCATGTATGGATGAGAGAGTTGGACCATAAAGAAAGCTGAGTGGTGTAAAATTGATGCTTTTGAACTGTGGTATTGGAGAAGACGCTTGAGAGTCCCTTGGACTGCAAGGAGATCAAACCAGTCAATCTTAAAAGAACTCAGTCCTGAACATTCATTGGAAGGACTGATGCTGAAACTGAAACTCCGATACTTTGGCCACTTGATGGGAAGAACTGACTCCCTGAAAAAGACCCTGATGCTGGGCAATGTTGAAGGCAAGAGGAAAAGGAGTTGACAGAGGATGAGATGGTTGGATGGCATCAGCGACTCGATGGACATGAGTATGAGCAAGCTCCAGGAGTTGGTGATGAACCAAGAAGTCTGGCGTGCTGCAGTCCATGGGGTCGCAAAGAGTAGGACACGACTGCGTGACTGAACTGACCTGAGCTGATTTGGAGAGATGCACTGAAAAAATATGAAAAATAAAAGCAATGTGGAGAGGGTATGTCCTGTTTGTCTTTGCTCTAAAGTAGTCTCTCTTTTAAAAAATAATCATGATTGTGGATGGTGGTACTCTTGTTCTTTTAAGTACTTATTTAGCAAAAGAAAGCAAGCTCATAGATACAGAGAACAGATTTGTGTTTGGTGAATTGGATCTTTTTTGTTCATAGGTGTCAAGTGAATTAGATCTTTTTTGTTCATTTTGATTTAAATAAGTCAAATTGTTCTTTGAAAAAAAATTACATCTTTTATGCAAAATCTGTCCCATCATTGTTAACTCTATCCCCAGAGATACCAGCTGAGACTCACATGGGACCTTTGTCAATGTCTGCTGTGACATGACATTTATTGCTTGCCAATTCTTGGCCCATTCCAATTCCCAAACATCATTGTTCTGAGATGATTTTCCCAGAGTGTGAGAGGGAACGTGGAGAAGAAACTCATTCAGGAGGAATCATTCCTAAGGCATCTGGATACAGATGAGATCTCCTCCTGTGTGCATGTCATGCAGACTTCATTCAGATGCAAAGGGATGGGACTGGGTCCCTAGTGAGAAATTTAGCCTCTTCACTTCTGCTTGGTCTGTATGGAGCTATTCCCTGGTTACTTCCCCGGATTTGTGACTGGTTGGCTGTGGAAGGGAGGGAGGAGGGAAGTCAGCTGAAGGGGCAGCAGCATCCCTTTGTCAAAGGCCCTGGGAGGGGAGGGGCAAAGGGGGTCGCGCAGCACCGGCGAGAGCGAGTCATTTCTCTCCGCTGCCTGCAAACTCCACACTCACAGCTCACAGGAAGCCAGAGTCCTCTTGGCCAGAGCGGTGGATATATTCTTCCTGATGCTCTTTGCCATCATGAAGTGAAGTGAAGTGAAAGTTGCTCAGTCGTGTCTGACTCTTTGAGACTCCATGGACTGTAGCCTGACAAGCTCCTCTGTCCACTGAATTCTCCAGGCAAGAATACTGGAGTGGGTAGCCATTCCCTTCTTTAGAGGATCTACCCAACCCTGGGATAAAACTCAGGTCTCAGGCATTGCAGGCAGGTTCTTTACCATCTGAGCCACCAGGGAAGCCCATCATAAGTCTGCTTGTTTCGTCCTACAATATTTATCTGTTCTGGGGGCCTGCAGAGGCGGCGTGGAGTCCACAGCTTGGGGAGGTGGGGGAAGATGAATCTGACTGGCCTAGAATTCTGCCTGGGGATGCATCAGTGAATTTTTGCTTCTGGTCACTATTTTAGGTATTGATTGGAAAACAAAACTGTAAAAAATCTTGTTTTCCTATTTTTTCCTCAGATACATTGATACAGCATGTCTCAGACCACTCTGAAAAGTGTAAGAGGCACCAGCTTCTTTCTTAAAGACCTAATTTAAAATGTAATTCAAAAAATGAAAAATAAAACCGTGAATGTGAAGAATTTTTCCGTAGAATGAGTTTGGAATAGTGTACAGGGCAGGGGGCACTATTAATTCTCAGCTTTTTCCTCAAGTTGTGTGGTCAAAAAAAGTTTGAAATCCTATACCAGTCTGTCCCTCCTCATTTTAATTTTTACTGGCCTGAAATTCCCAAGGACACATCATTCTTGATCAGCAATGAATAACACTGGGATCTTGGGCTGCCAAGCTTCTCAATAAAGCTGCCCAGGAGGCCAGTGATGAGGACTTTTCCCTCGCGTGTTCAAGTTTCCCATTCATGGGATGAGTCCACAGGCACTGCTGCCTGTGGCCACCACCCCACCTGCTTGGCAGGGCCAGCAATGTCTTCGCATGCCCCACTGAGCAAGCCCGCTGTCCTCTGCCCACAGGCATGCTGCCCCCAGGACAACGGGAGGCCAGGCTGCTCTGGACTGCCTCGGGGCATCTGAGGGATCCCAGCACTCCATAACAAAAAAAGTGGATGATGTTCCTGCTACTCTCTGAGTCGTGTGTCTGAACCTCATGCAGAAGTTTCCCTGCCTAGGGCACCTGGCTCAGGAGGCTGGCTGGAGAGCAAGGCAGTTACAGCCACCCTGGAGGAGGAGAGGAAGAAGGTCAAGATCTATTTCCACAAGAAGCAGCAGCTCATGAGGCTATGGAAGCAGGACAAAAAGAACAGAGAAGGAAATTTACAAGTTCCCAGAGATCCTCAACACCCACGGATTCCTACTCTGAGCACTCAATAAAACAGATTGCTTATTCTTTAAAAAAAAAAAAAAAAAAACTGTCCATGAGTTCTTCAGATAACCTAGTAGCAGGTGTGTGGCATCCTGTCCCATCACTTCATGGCAAATAGATGAGGAAACAGTGGAAATAGTGACAGACTTTATTTTGGGAGCTCCAAAAGCACTGCAGATGGTGACTGCAGCAATGAAATTAAAAGATGCTTGCTCCTTGGAAGAAAAACTATGAAAAAACTAGGCAGCATATTAAAAAGCAGAGACATTATTTTGCCAACAAAGGTCCATCTAGTTGAAGCTATGGTTTTTCCAGTAGTAATGTATGGATGTGAGAGTTGGACTATAAAGAAAACTGAGCACTAAAGAAGACTCTTGAGAGTCTTGCAAGGAGATCCAATCAGTCCATCCTCAAGAAAATCAGTCCTCAATATTCATTGGAAGGACTGATGCTGAAGCTGAAGCTCCAATACTTTGGCTACCTGATGCGAAGAACTGACTCCTTAGAAAAGACCCTGATGCCGGGAAAGATTGAGGGCAGGAGAAGAAGGGGATGACACAGGATGAGATGGTTGGATGGCATCACTGACTCGATGGACATGAGTTTGAGCAGGCTCCAGGAGTTGGTGAAGGGCAGGGAAGACTGGCATGCTGCAGGCCATGTGTTACAAAGAGTCAGACACAACTGAGCGACTGAACTGACTGAGATAGGGAAACAGTAACAAATTTATTTTCTTGAGCTCAAAAATCACTGCAGACAGTGATTGCAGTCACAAAATCAAAAGATGCTTACTCCTTGGAAGAAAAGCTATAACAAACCCAGACGGCATATTAAAAAACAGAGACATCACTTTGCAGACAAAGGTCCATATAATCAAAGCTATAGTGTTTCCTGTAGTCACTTACAAATGTGAGATTTAGGCCACAAATGAGGCTGAGGGACAAAGAATTGATGCTTTCCTATTGTGGTGCTGGAGAAGACTCTTGAGAGTCCCTTGGACTGCAAGGATAAAACCAGTCAATCCAAAAGGAAATCAACCCTGAATATTTACTGGATGCAGTAGCTGAAGCTCCAATACTTTGGCCACCTGATACGAAGAGCTGTCTCATTGGAAAAGACATGATGTTTGGAAAGATTGAAGGCAGGAGGAGGAAGAGATAACAGAGGATGAGATGTTTGGATGGCATCACCGACTCAATGGACATGACTTTGATTTAACTCCAGGAGCTAGTAAAGGACAGGGAAACCTGACATGCTTTTAGTCTTTGGGGTCACAAAGAGTCTGCTTAGGGGCTGAACAATGATAGCAATGGGAAAAACATCCTGTTCATTGCTCTAAACCATTTGTTACTGTAAAAATAAATAGACCTCACCATTTTAGAAACACCTACCACTTCTTTCAGATGAGATATCTCCAAGCCCTGTATTGAAAGGAAATTATTATTTTAAGCTTAGAGAAAGGATCATGAAGTACAGAAAAAGTTGGAATATAGAGATTATCTATGATGTATTTAAAGAGGAACAGAGTGATTCAGGGTGGTTTTTTGAGATAGTCAGACTGCAAAGAAAATACTCTGAGGAAGTCAGGCTTCAATAGTCACAAACTTCAAATGGAAGAGCTAGATTAAATGGTAACCAAGCTCTCTTGTAGCCCTAATAGTATATGCATTCAGGGCTTTTTGACATGTCTGTGTAGTTTTACAATTTGTGAATGCTTTTGTAGCCTCCGTGTTTGGGATATGAAATAATTAATGGGGAAGTTCTGGCCAACTGCAGCTGGAGGGGAGTTGATGGTGGCATACACACACACACACACACGCAAGTATCAGAGCCAACATTTCCATGCAGTAGAGGTTTTTCTCAGCTGAACTCAACATGGAAACTAATTCATTCTGTTAAGAGAAGGGAGGAAGGTATATCAGCCAGCCCACCACAGTGCTGAGAGAGCACAGAGGCCACAGCGATGGAATGCCCAGGGTGTAAAAGGAACTCATAAAGTAGGTGAGCAAAGAAAGAGAGACAGAGGGGGTAGGGGGAGACCCTTCCTGAAGATAACAAATAACTGAAGAGGCATTCCATAGGCTGTACTAGAGGAAAAAATCTTTACAAAGAGTGATGAGGCTCCCTTATTAATGCCACGTCTTCTGTGCAGTTACAGATGTAAAACCTGGTGACTTCCTGTCACTGCCATTCAAGGCCAGGAAACAAGGGAGCCCCAGCAGAGAACAGAACAGAATGGACCTGAGGAAAGGGTTTGACAGCCTCTGGAGGCCACAGGACAAGGGCAGAGAGGGTCCCTCAGGCCCGGCTGGGGCCTTATTAGACCCACAGGCGTATCTGGGGCAGGGAGTTGAGCCCTTAAGGTTTCCACAGTCTGTTCATTTTAACAAAGTTCCTATGTTTATAGTGCTCCAGATTAAAGATCTCTTCCAGATATTGGTACGAGGCACTGTACTATTTGCATAACCTGAATTTTCAATACTCCCCAAGATTTGTGTCTGGAAAACATGAGAACATTGTCTTCCTCACGTCGCCTCCAGCAGGCTTCCTTCTCCACTTCGCACTTTTACAGACCTGTTCTCATTCCATCCATGGGCAACGCAAAGGCACAAGGCTGAGGGTTACAAGTGAGGGAAACTGAGGCACAGGCATGCTAACTGGTTTGTCCAGAGTTGCCACATCTGAAACATAGAGCCCACCAAGATGAGCTAAAATGTGGCTCTTTTGACACCTCGTGCGTCAGTCAAGTTTTGCTAAGGGGACTTCTCTGGCGACCCAGTGCTTAAGAACGCACCTTACAGAGGCAGCTGAGATCCCTGGTTGAGGAAATAAGCTCTCACATGCTTCGGAGCAACGAGGCCTGTGAGCGGCAACTGCTGAAGCCCTCACACTCCGGAGCCCACACGCCACACCCAGAGAGTCCGAGCGCCACACGAAAGATCCCTCCTGACGCAACAGGAGTCAACAGTGAAGGCCTGATGCAGTCAAATAAATAGACTTTTTTTTTTTTAAGTTTTAAGATTTAAGGTGCTAGACGTTGGCACAGGGGACACAAGGATACACTAGGCAAAACCCCTACTCTGGAACTCTCGGGATCTCAGAGGAGACAAA
This sequence comes from Neotragus pygmaeus, assembly GCA_006410875.1. Lineage (NCBI taxonomy): Eukaryota > Metazoa > Chordata > Mammalia > Artiodactyla > Bovidae > Neotragus > Neotragus pygmaeus. The sequence continues at coordinate 289,895 of SJYV01005772.1, read as the reverse complement.
CGAGCAGCAACTTCCCACATGACTTGGCTCGGGCTGTGATGTTTGTAAGTCTAGGGCAGTGCCCTCAACCAGGTACAGCTTTGCTCCCCAAGAGACATTTGGTGGGGCCCGAAGACATTTCCAGTTCTCACAACTCAGGAGCTGCTACTGGCACAAGACAGCCTCCCACAGCAAAGAGTTATCCAGCCCCAAATGTCCAAAGAGCCTAGGTTGAGAAATCCTAGCACAGAGCAGTATAGGGATACAGTGTAAGGAACTCAACTCCGCCTGATCCTAAGATGGTGGAGGATTTATCAAAGAAGCAGGTGATGCTTGGAGTATTGGGAAAAATGAGGAAATAGCTTTCGGAGTATCCAAAAGAACTAACAGGCGAAAGGAATGTGAAATAGTCTATTGTACAGATATCTGTAATTTGATCTAAGCTGAAGGTGACTCTTCAATGAAGGGGAACCATTGATGGTATTAACCAGAGATGTGTAGGCTCATGCACTCAACAGTGTGTTATATTAGTGTTGAGCAGAAGATCTCAAACTTCATTTGGGATGTGAATAAAAAATACAGATTCCAGATCTACCAACATACACACACGTGCACAAACATCCTGATGCAGTAACACAGTAGGTCTAGGGTAGAGCCTTGAAACCAGTATTTTTTATAAGTAATCCTGCAATTCTAAGGCAGGTAATCTAACTCCTCACTGGTATACAGAATATATTTAACAGTGGTAAAATTGTAAACTCAAAGAAAATAAAAAGGAATTTCAGAAAGAAACTAAACAAGTAGATGAATTCTTTTCTCTGTTCTAATTTATAATGCGAGACTCTGAACTGGGTACTTTTATAGGAATCTACTGCTTTAGTACAAGTCACACAGTGGGAAAGCTACTCTTCCTGGATTCCTGGGATGGGAGAAGTGCTGAAGAAGTGCACACTCCATGTGATACTTTCTGGATAGTCCTTGGGGATCCCAACTGCTTCTCCAACTTGAAAAATTCTGTGTCCCCAAACCTTGCAGACACAGCAGTACTTCCTATTCCCAAAGAGACTCATCCCTGGACTTCCCCATCAGTCATACCATGAGAGCTTGGGTAGTTTTGTTAGCTCTTTGTCTTAGTCGTCTCATCTATGTTCTCTGATAATGATATGGGAAATTATAGAAGCCCAAATGGGATTTTTTAAATAGAAAGAAAAGAATAATAAAGAATCTATAAGACAGGACCCTGAGGTCTGACGGATGGGACTCTGAGAGGTTGAGTGTCTTGCCCAAGGCCACAAAGAGGAAAAAAGCTTCAAACTCAGATTTCCTGACTTTCAGTTTATGGTTGCCTTCACTGTACAAGAGTGAAGAGTCAGAAATGTTAATTTTGTTGTGGAAGCAATCCAAAACCTTACCCTGTAACCCTAGAAAGAAAGAACGAGATGTATCAGAACTGTAAAGAAAATTCTCCAAACTAAGTTTACCTTAGGAAATAAATAAAAATAAACCAGGGGAGAGAGGCCCCACTGAGACCACGGAGCCCCTCAAGTTAGAAGTCATCCAGAGATGTCAGGGGCAGACTTACTGATCAGGCTCTGTGGTCCGTTGGAGTTCAGAGTGGACTTGGAGCCCTTGGCGAGAAGGAGGGAAGAAAACGCGCTCTCATTCTTTGGCCATGTGCTATCTTAGGGTCATTAGTTTTACCAAGTTTTACAATTGCTTTCACAAAGACAATAATGCTTGTTTCCTGTATAGTTTATTTAAGTAAACAAGAAGGAGACAGAAAGGTACCTTTGTGAAACAAGACTTTAAAATTTTTATCTAAAGAAAGAAAGGGAGAGATCTGTTCTCCGCATTGTTCCATAAGTCCGTTAAAATAAATAGTTCTAGTTTGACTTCAGTTCTGCTTGGCAAATGGCTCCCTTTCCCACCACCCACCCACGTCGAGAACATCAAAGATTTTTAAGTGAATAAAAATGTTTCCAAACAGTTTCTTGAGCTGATCCTATTCTCATCAATGGGTCACTACAGAGGTTCTGTGGGAGGGTGATTGTATGTTTTTTCTGGCAAAACAAGCTTGTCCAAACCCAGAGTTTATTCTGTTGTGACTGTAAATTCCTATGAGCAACAGAAAGAGTGCATATCATCTGAACACAGAAAGATAATGCACAGGAATTAGGAGGTAAACTTTAAAACAGGCTTTGGTTCTAGTTTCACCATTTTCCAAATGGTGACTTCCCAAAACAAGTCACTTAATCTCTTCATTTGTATAACACCGTCTGACACCTACCTGTTGGATTTACTTATGAGTATTAAATAAAAAATAAATCTATAAAAAGTATATAACAATATAATACAAAGTATTATATTACAATAAATATAATACAAAATAAATATGTATTTCGTATTAGGTAAAGCGTATTGCAGGGTCTACAGGATGCCCACGACCCAAAGAATCTTGGAAAAATGCAAATAATAAATGAACAATTATTTAGTTACAACTAAATAACTAATGTACTTAGCACTAAATATCTGGACACTTTTTGAAGTAATCCATTTGAACAATATCTCATTTTTCAAGTTTATATCTGATTTCAGTAGAGAGTCATCCTTTTACTTGTTTACTTATTTGGCAAAAATTTTCCTTACTCATTCACACAATTACTGATACTATCCTTTAGAAACTTATGAGAGATTTTCTAGTTAACCTGATCCTGGTAAATCCCAATGTGAAAGCCTGCTTACACTGAGTGAGGCCCAAAACAGGACATTTCTGAAGAAATCCAGAGTGGACGGGAACTGCCTTTATATTTAAGCTTTAACTCATGGAAGAACATAGCTCTTCGCTTGTTCCTTGGAAGAAAAGCTATGACCAACCTTGACAGAATATTAAGAAGCAGAGTCATTATTTTGTCAACAAAGTTCATTCTAGTCAAAACTATTGTTTTTCCAGTAGTCATGTATGGGTGCAAATGTCGAACTATAAAGAAAGCTGAGTGCTGAAGAACTGATGCTTTTGAACTGTGGTATTGGAGAAGACTCTTGAGAGTCACTTGGACTGCAAGGAGATCAAGCAGTCAATCCTCAAGGAAATCAGTCCTGAATATTCATTGGAAGGACTGATGCTGAAGCTGAAACTCCAATACTTTGGCCACCTGATGTGAAGAACTGACTCAGGGGAAAAGACCCTGATGCTGGGAAAGGAGAAGGGGATGACAGAGGATGAGGTTGGATGGCATCACCAACTTGATGGACATGAGTTTGAGTAAGCTCTGGGAGTTGGTGATGTACTGGGAAGCCTGGCGTGCTGTAGTCCATGGGGTCACAAAGAGTTGGACACGACAGTGACTGAATTGAACTGAACTGAACTGAATTTTAATAACAAAGGCTGTTTCTCTGATTGTAAAGTTTTATGAACATTCTATGCTTACCCTTGTATGTGAGTAGTACTTTGGAGAGTGATCATTGAGAGAAGAAATCATTTTCATTCCCAGAAAACATCTATGAGGTGCTTTTTTCATGCTGGGCACTGTACAAAAAGAACTGCACAGCTATGTTCTTGTTTTTGAGTAGTTTAAAATTGAATCAATATATTATTTGCTTAAGGTCAGTACATTAAAAATCTTGAGTGAGAATTCTTAAGTATTTATTTCTTGTTCCAAGCAGAAAGCTAGAAATCTCTAATCATGTATGTGTATTGCATATGTGTCTGCAGTTCTGTGTGTTTTCATAAAATGAAGTGAATTATAAATTCAATTTTACTTTTAGTGGAAAACTCATCAGTGAGACTATGAAAACATATTTGGCAACTCAGACCATGTGTCACAAATCAGTAGTCAGAGAGGAAGGCCACTTCCTCCAGCATTTGCCTCTCTGTTGGAGAAATGGATAGCTGTGCTAAACAAGCTAAGTGTATACCCTCTACGCTCTGCCCTCTGTTTCTGCCGACAACATCTCCAAGCCATTAATTATGTAGACTTAAAAACCTTACCAACCCCCTCTCTTGACTGTCAAGTTTTACCGATTCTACCATTGTAGTGACTTTCCTCCTGTATGAATTTCTGCATGGATAGAGGAGCCTGGTAGACTACAGTCCATAGGGTTGCAAAGAGTTGGACATGACTGAAGCAACTCAGCACACACACATGAGCTACATTTATATATAGGCTGTTCCTTCCACAGCCTATCTTCCAGGGGCTTCTCATAGCAGTTTGGTATTCCTTCTTCGGAGAAAAATTACCTGTGGCTTTCCTGTTCTGGGCTGTAAGCTTCCTCTCCCTGACAGCAGAGACCTTGCTTTGCTTACTGGTTTCTATCTGCTCAGCTAGAACATCCAACAAGCCCCTGGCACCCAAAAGGGTTGCAGTAAATATCAGTGGATCCCAGGCAAGTACTTCATTCAGCTCGGTTTTAGTTTCCTTGTATTTTACAAGTACCTGAGACAGGGTCTGTATGGCAGTAGGGCATATTAGATGCTTGATAAGCATTACTGTGCTCTCTCCTCACCAGACTGGACATGTTGTATAGGTCAATGCAGAACGAAGCAGCCTGGAGTTAGATCTGGGGACAGTGACGCCACTTGCATCCCCATTTCTTTCTCCAAAATCAAGACAGAACAAAATCTACCTGTGAAAAGAAACTCAATGCATGTTCCTCTTACCGAGGCACAGAGCTTAAAATCTACAGCTTCATTGTTTGGGAGTGGGGGCCCAAAATGGCATGCTCATCCCTTGCCAATCACTTTAAGACCAGAGCTACACAACTGGGCTATGGAGAATCNAGACTCTGATGCTGGGAGATATTGGGGGCAGGAGAAGAAAGGAATGCCAGAGATGGCATCACCGACTCGATGAACATGAGTTTGAGTGAACTCTGGGAGTTGCTAATGGACAGGGAGGCCTGGCATGCTGCAGTTCATGGGGTTACAAAGAGTCAGACATGACTAAGCGACTGAACTGAACTGAATTGAATCTTTCATAAATCTGAATGAAATGGGTAAGAGAATGGTGACCACGGTGTGCATCTAAAACATGTGTATTCCTTTCAGTATCTGGGTGGATTTTCTGAATTTGGGGTACCTTACAATTGATCAGCCAATAGTAAAATATATACTTATTTCTAAGGAGATCCAACCAGTTCATCCTAAAGGAGGTCAGTCCTGGGTGTTCATTGGAAGGACTGATGTTGAAGCTGAAACTTCAATACTTTGGCCATCTGATGTGAAGAGTTGACTCATTGGAAAAGACCCTGATGCTGGGAAAGATTGAGGGCAGGAGGAGAAGGGGACGACAGAGGATGAGATGTTTGGATGGCATCACCGACTCAATGGACATAGGTTTGGGTAAACTCTGGGAGTTGGTGATGGACAGGGAGGCCTGGTGTGCTGCACTTCATGGGGTCACAAAGAGTCAGACACAACTGAGGGACTGAACTAAACCGAACTGAACTGAAGGCATACCCATCATTTCATTTGTTATTATCAGATCTCTCTATCTGATTGTCTAGTCCTCAAATAGAAGTACCTTGGGGAGGGGGTGGGGTAGCAATAATCATATGACCTGTTATCCAAAATGAACACACAAGCACAGATCACTTTCCAAAACATCCATGATTTCAGAGCATAAATGCAGACACACCCTTTAAAGAAGCATTGGAAAGGAGAAGCTCTGGCCAGCTTCCCAAACCTCACTGGATCCAATTGGACTGGGGGATGACAGAGATCAAAGGTGTGGTGATTGGACAGCAGGCCAGGAAGAACTGGCATCTTCAGGGCTGCTGAAAAAAAGCCAACTCAACCCCACCAAGCAAAGCAAACTGAAAGTAAGTATGAGTGAGTAATCAAATGCACATGGGGATGCGCCTCACAAAATGAGGTCTGTGCTTTCCCAAAGGAGGAATTTCCAGGTCTTCAACAGCATCTACCCAATGGCAAAATCAACACATCACCCTTTCCAATCGAGGAACTGAACCTTTGGCTTCCACTAAAGGTAAACAAGCAAAATCTCTTGGTCGTGGTACACTCCGTCTTCTTCTTCTACTTCTATATCCCCCTTATCTAAATAACTTTGTTTCTGGCTTGTTTCTAAGTACAATGAGGTTTTTGCCCCTAATTTGGGGAAATTTTCTCCAAAATAGCAGTGTTGCTTAATTCTGCTTTTTATGATGGCTTTGGTAGAATGTTGGCTCAGTTGCTTAGAGATGTGATTTTCCTGTGCACCTCCATTTCCACGGTGCCTTCCCACCCTCTCATGAACAGAATGACAAGACCTCTCCTCTGGCTTTAGGGATAGAGTCCACACAAGGCACAAAAGACCATTTCACCATCAGCTGATCTCTTCTTCCTTTACTTCCCTTATCACTTGCTTATGATGGTGAGAAAAAAAAATTAGTTTACCTTCCCACTGCCCACCTTACATACCTCCCCAACCCCAGACCCTTCCAGAGGGGTAGGACAAGAATTGCAAAATTCCTTTCTTCAGGTTCATAGTCCTGCAGAAGAATAGTCTCAGAATAGGGGTTTGGATAAGGAAAACCTTGAAAATGAAAGCCTGAATGAAGACACAAAGGAAGAAAAACAAAGGAGGACACCCTGTCCAAACTTGGATCCCTTTAAAAAGAAAATTATATGGATTCCATTTTCATAGAGAGAAACAGAGAAGAAAATACAGCAGCACGTAAGGAATTTCCTCTCATCAGTTTTTCTCCGGTCCCTTGATTGTGTTTAAGCTTCGCTGAGTACTTTGCCTACGGTCCCTGGTGTAGTGATTTGCATCCCCGTCTCTGGGTGGCTGTAGGCCAGAGCTGGCAGCTGTCTCAGTCCAATTCTGGCTAGGAAAGGTAAGGATCTCTGGTTTTTGAAAGATCTGGAAGAGAAATGTGGAAGTCTTTGGAGGGGTGAGGTGGGATAGGAGGATGTAGGTTTAATCCATGAATTGGAAGCTTTCTGAAACACTCTCAAAGCTTAAAGGAATCTCCTGGAGCTTTGTGTTTAAAAGAACCAGAAAGATTTCCTCTCCCTTCTGAGGAAAGGCTTGCAGAAAAAGAGGCTAGTTGCTTTATAGATGAGATTTTGCATCGGGGGCAGGTGTTTCTTAAGGTACTCTCAGGAGGGTTTAATTTCTAATAGGCACAGAGAGGAGGGAGAAAAAGTCATTCAAAGACTTTTGATCACTAGTAATTCTCTTTGAATTTTGATTTGAAGACTTAAAAGTCATTTAAAACTGCAGGTGTACTTGGGTGTAATCATAGGTATCTATTCTTCATTTTTTTTAAGTCATTTCATCTTTTTTTCTAGATTGTTTTTGATATGGGTCATTTTAAAGTCTTTATTGAATTTCTTAAAATACTGCTTTTATTTCATGTGTTTTTTTGTGTGTTTTTGGCCTCCAGGCACATAGGATCTTGGCTCCCCAACCAGGGATCGAACATTGGAAGGGGAAGTCTTGACCACTGGACATCCAGGGAAGCCCCAGGTATCTATTCTTGAAATACAATTTCTGCTTTATCCCAAAGCTTTCTACTTCTCTGTATCAATCAGTGCAAGTCATCAGCTGTTAGAATCTGAGGATGTGCACCTGTGTGTGTAGGCAGATGCAGCTCTGTGAACAAGAATTAGAATTCTGAAGCCTGAAAAGGCTGAGGAGGGCTTGGGTGTCAGGAGCACCACAGACAGACCGACCCTGCTCCCAGCTCACAGACACACTCTCTGCCCCTCATTATAAACTCAGCCAAGAGCTTACCAGTTGCCTCTGGCTTCTTTCTGGGAGAAATTCAAATCATGTACCTTTGACTTTGACAATGGGGAAGCATGGTCTTCAACAGGATAGGGTGATATTCAGAGCTTCAGTGGGGTCATTGGATTATGCTGTGGGGTGGGGGAAGAGGCCCCTGCTAGAAAATAAAGAGGAATTGCCCCCAAAGGTCACAGTTTGCAGTGGAAACGTAGCTGCTCTCATACGGAGCTCCTCAAGAATCCCCAGTATCCCCATCCTCCCAGGGCATTGCTGGCCAGTGCTTAAATGCTCTGGTTCTAAGCACCCCTTATCTCGAATACCAAGCAACAGCACTCCTCCTGGAGGATGGCTGTGTCCCTTTATAACCACATCTTTAAAGTCTGAAGATAGTGGTAGCCGAGGCCCTCCAGCCCAGCTCAACAGGCTGGGCTCCCTGACTCAGCAAAGCGTCTGGAGCCTTTCAGCTTTATTTCTTTTCAATGAAGAAACACTTCTCGCCCCTGTCCCTTTATGACAAAATCACCAGGGCCTTATTTCTAGACTAGGCTGGAAAGAGTAACCTCTGGTAGAACAGAGGTGAGGTCCCTGAGAACATCCATGCCCTCTACCAGCAATTAGAGAAATTTAACTAAAGGGAAAGAAGGAAAACAAATCTCCTTCAAGATTTAACTTATATTTTAGTGTTACTTGTATCAGTTGAAAGTAAGTTATTAAAACTTGTACAGACTAAATATAGAAGATGGATAACTTTTTAAAATATAAATTTATTTATTTTAATTGGAGGCTAATCACTTTACAATACTGTAGTGGTTTATGCCATACATTGACAGGAATCCACCATGGGTACAGAAGTATAGGATGAGCTTATAAGAGTCACCCGGTATGATCTCATTTTTCACTCCAAAAGACACATGATCTCATTTTTTGCTCCAAAAAATCTCATTTTTCACTCCAAAAGACAGTCTGTGGCTTTCAAATTTTAAATAGCTCATGTGTCGCTTAAAGCCCATTTGGCAACAGGGGGTGGGAAATAGACCTTTACCTTTATTGTTTGAGAGTATGATATATCCAGTCATATGTATTTGAATATTGAAAATATCTTCTTCCTTAAAGTGGGTCGAGGAGCGGCAGATTAGCATCAGCCAGGATCAAGCTACAGACCTAATGAATCAGAATCTGCATTTAACAAGCCCCTTGCATGATTCGTGTGCCCGTTAAAGACTAGAGTTAAACCAAAAGTTTCTCTCTCGCTCTCTGACATTTGTCAGATTGCTTAACATTTCTGAGCCTCAGTATAAACTGTTCATAAACTCCTTTGTAAAGTTGTGAGCATTAGTGTTAATGCATGTACCTTGCATGTGCTATGCCCATGGGAGGTGCTCTGCAAATGAGATGGTGATGATGACAATTTCAGTATTGCCAAGGCTACTCATTTCCTAGTAATCATGTTTAAATCAGAATGACTGGTTTTCACCCTTAACCACAAACATTTGTATCTTCCACCCTCATTCCTAAATGAATTATCATCCAATGAGGCGAGCGGGGGAGGGAGGTATTAAGCTTCAGATGGCCAGCACACACTTACATGAAGAAAGAATACTCAGGAAACCTAGGAACATAGATTTTTGTTGGCTTAGAGGCTGGATTCAGCTGCCCGATGACTTCACAGCTGTTCCCGCAGCCCTAAAAGTGTCTGTCCCTTCAGCCCCGTCCCCTCAGCTGGGTCTGCAACGCTGACTCGGGGATTTTCTTGTGAAAATGCCTGCTGGGCGGGGGAAGATTTGGAGTCTGGCTGGGGAAAAAATGAGTAATGCAAAGCAGTGTGCTCAGTAAAGGCTGAAAGAGAAATAAAAGTAAAAGCTGCCTCCTGTCTCTGGGGACTCTAAAATGATTCTGACTTATCATGTCACTGAGCAGGGCTGGGGGAAGCCAAAACTCAGAATCTGCTGGCAAGGAAAAGAAGGAAAAAAAAAAAAAAAAAAAAAAACAGGGAG